>CAXITT010000004.1:455917-486110 GCA_964033795.1 Lymnaea stagnalis | reverse complement strand
CCCCCCCCCCCACGCAAGAAAAACCCTTAGAACCAAACATCCGTCAACAGGTTAACTGAAAGAGAAATGCAGGTGTTGTCTTAAGACACGGCGTGACATTTTGTCACTACTGTAAGATTGCAAGGGACGACCACCCAGTCCACATAGGTGATCAAATATTGCTCGGTCAGCTACAAATATGACGTGATGAATCAGCGGCACGCGATGAGAAACGTTGTTGACGGGTGTCACGTTGACACATGACATGTCATCCATGGACACCACAAACAAACCCGTGTACCAATCCGGTAACACCACAGTCCCAACCGGTGACTCAATATATGACACGTGGCTTGACGTCAAAAAAATAGTGCGGACCTGCAACAGCACCCTCCCTCCCCTCCCCCGGGCCGCTCACCTCATGGGTAATGGGTACACGTGTATTCACGACATGAGTAAAAGCCTGGTCAGCAACATGCTACGTTACACGTTACATTCATATGGTTTGGAGATCAAATATTTGTGTTGGTATCTTTGGTATTCACCAATTAAGCCAGGGATGTTAACCAAGTCATTTGCACATTTTAAAGGCGACTCGTGCCATTTTAGGCACACCAAATCTTGTTTTAAACCCAGAGCGGCAACCTGGACCCATGTGCCGCATTCGGGGCAACCTGGGACCCATGGGCCGCATTCGGGGCAACCTGGGACCCATGGGCCGCATTCAGGGCAACCTGGACCCATGGGCCGCATGCAGGGCAACCTGGACCCAGGGGCCGCATTCAGGTCAAACTGGGACCCATGGGCCGCATTCGGGGCAACCTGGGACCCATGGGCCGCATTCAGGGCAACCTGGACCCATGGGCCGCATTCAGGTCAAACTGGGACCCATGGGCCGCATTCGGGGCAACCTGGGACCCATGGGCCGCATTCAGGGCAACCTGGACCCATGGGCCGCATTCAGGGCAACCTGGACCCATGGGCCGCATTCAGGGCAAACTGGGACCCATGGGCCGCATTCGGGGCAACCTGGGACCCATGGGCCGCATTCAGGGCAACCTGGACCCATGGGCCGCATTCAGGGCAACCTGGGACTCATGGGCCGCATTCAGGGCAACCTGGGACCCATGGGCCGGCAACCTGGACCCATATCGTTATAATCCAAAAAATTATAGAAACTGGATTAATCCGTTCCTTGGTCCAACAAATAACTTGAATTTCAAAAAAGATTTTAACAATAATTACACGTTTTAGGACCCACTGCGAAAACGATCTAACAAGGTGGTCTGGGATAAGGAGGTCTGTGATAAGGTGGTCTGAGATAAGGTGGTCTGGGATAAGGTGGTCTGGGATAAGGTGGTCTGGGATAAGGTGGTCTGGGATAAGGTGGTCTGGGATAAGGTGGTCTGGGATAAGGTGATTTAGAATATTTTGTTTGGGAAAAGTTGGACGGAATAATAAGAGGTTCAAGTCAGTTGTTTATTTTCACACTTACATGGATAAACCATCTATTGATATGGTTAAACTATCCACTAATATGGATAAGCCATCCACTTAAAAACAATTTATTAGTTGTAAGTCCGGCTATAAATATTCTGTGTGTGAATTTTAACGCATTTTTTCACAAACCAGAAATTAAAATACAAGCACGCGCTGGTGTTGTAAGCACGCGCTGGTGTTGTAAGCAAGCGCTGGTGTTGTAAGCACGCGCTGGTGTTGTAAGCACGCGCTGGTGTTGTAAGCACGCGCTGGTGTTGTAAGCACGCGCTGGTGTTGTAAGCACGCACTGGTGTTGTAAGCAGGCGCTGGTGTTGTAAGCACGCACTGGTGTTGTAAGCAGGCGCTGGTGTTGTAAGCTTGCTTGTTGTATATTTAGCCTTTGACAACCTTAGGCATCACCTCATGCCCTCCCCTACCCCTTGGCAAAAAAAGTGTTTAGTAAACTGTTGAGAGATCGGCGATGTTTCCTCCCTGAATGTTTGCAGCTAGTTCGTGCCTCATGGTGGCCTCAGGGTGGTGACAGTTAAAATAGATGCTTTGAAAGGAGGTATGTTTTATAGGGAACAGCGGCATTTATAACTCGCAGAGACAAGTGAAAAGCGGCATTATAAGTCACAGAGACAAGTGAAAAGCGGCATTTATAAGTCACAGAGACAAGTGAAAAGCGGCATTTATAAGTCATAGAGACAAGTGAAAAGCGGCATTTATAAGTCACAGAGACAAGTGAAAAGCGGCATTTATAAGTCACAGAGACAAGTGAAAAGCGGCATTTATAAGTCACAGAGACAAGTGAAAAGCGGCATTTATAAGTCGCAGAGACAAGTGCGAGCCATTCATAGGTTTTAATGGACAAGCGTCCAGTTATACAGGATGACAGCGGCTATGTCACTATAAGCAGGCAGGGGCCATAAGATAGCGGCTATAAGAAGACAGGGGCCCATAAGATTACAGCGGCTATAAGTACTATAAGCAGGCAGGGGCCATACGATGGCAGCAGCCATAAGCAGGCAGGGGAGATAAAAAGAAAGGGACCAAAGAAAGGAAGGGGCCATAACAAGACGTGAGCCATAATAGATAAGGGTACTTAAGAAGACTAAGGAAATACGGGGTTTAGGGGCCATAGGAACCAGAGGGGAAACAAGATCTAGAAATATCACGTGGCAAGTAATAACATAATAACACGTAGAAGACATAAATGGGGCACGCGACTGTTTATACTTAAATGAATGAAGTGCCAAAAGTCCTGCAACTATATTCATATATGTCCCATAGTTATTTTTTTTTCTTCAAAAATGTGAGCCAAGTTAGTACATTTCGTTTTAAATATTAACCATGTAGACTCACTCATACATTACGATAAATCCACCCCCACCCCACAAGAAAAAAAAATTCGCTAACTCACCGACACAATACGATCACTCACTCACAAATCAATCCGATAGCTCCCCCCACATCCCTAATTATAGAACTCACCCACAACCAAGTAACATATCCTCGACACAGGCCAGAAATAAACTATGACGCAGCATTGTGTCCCTGTGAGCCCACGGGTCAGGTCCTCACACTTAACGCTTGATTTCTGCGGAGTTAAACCACCAGCAAACACGGGCCACTTTTGCGGGATGAACTTTCGCCTGATTGCACACCATCTATAAACACATCCCAACTAAACAACGCGGGCAAGGCAACGAACAGCGCACGTGTTCATTGGGTGCAGATGTAATTGTTAGCACACACACGGGATGTAGTTGACATTCCTTGATGACATCAAGGTCGATTCTTTTGTTTACCGGCAAAACATTTAACAAACTCATCGGTAGTTAATCTTAACAGACGGCTAACTGTGGTTACACAAAACCAGACCAATGTTTCCAGATGATCTAGGTGCGCAGTGAGCGCAGATCACTCAGAGATCAAATCAGTGTTGGACAAGTCACTCAGAGATCAAATCAAAGTGTTCGACATTGTCACTCAGAGATGAGACCTAATTGTTGGACATCGTCACTCAGAGATCAAACCTAATTGTTGGACATCGTCAAATTGTCGGGCACTTATACGTTGGCTGCAACAAAAGACAATGCTTCACGGAGGCATCGAGTCCTTTTTGGATGAACACGTCTAGGTTGTGTTATAACTAACACTTCCCAATTCGCCATTGATCAGATTCTGATGGCGTCTTGTTGACTCTCCTACAATCCAAATATGAAGAGTTTATGTAATGTTGTTCTAATGTCTACCTTCAGTGGTGGCACAGATGGACCGCCTCCACACAGGCATATGACAGTAATCGATTACAGAACTCGATAACTCCATGTTAAGCCAATGAGCACATATGTTGAATATGTTGGTCACACGTGCAGTACAATAGGACAGTACTCGATCACAATAGTAAACAGTTTTTGTTTAGGCTAATACGACCTTAAAAATTTGCCTTAAATGTGTTTGACATTTTAATTACTGTTCTACACCAATAATCCATTTCTTGATAATTATAACTACACTCATCATATCTAGGTGCTCAATATATAAAATGTCAGTGATCAACTACCTTGTTTTATTAGCTTCCCACCCCCACCAAAACACACGTGTCACAGATCTAAGCCGTCTGTAGGAGAGTATGTGCGTACTGATCCCAGGACGGCTCGGTGTTCAGCTAACCTGGCGACGTGTAGTCACTTCCATGGGCCACTAACAGTTTGACCACTCTGGTGTAGGTGTATTGACTTACCAATGGCGTGAACTTAGAAGACCGAAAGCGGGGGGGGGGGGGGAAGGAATCAATGATTAGGGGCAGGGGGGTCACGGGAAAACAAAACAAAACACACACACACATTTACTAAAGTTTTAAGCTCTCTAAAAGGTCAAAAATACAAGGATATATAAATAATACAGTTAGAGATATATTTGGCTTCAGTCAAGAAGTATGCTTTTTTTTTTTGTGTGTAGGTTTCTTTACAAGTAAACATTGGGAAGGGGGGGGGAATGATTTCCTGAAATGTGCCAGAAGAATGACCTCAATATCAGGTTTTAAATATTACCGCCCGTGGTTGCGGTGGGGGTTTTAAACACGGTAAGTACATCACAATGAAAGAACATTAACATCACAATATACTATCAATACTTTGGTCAATTTAAAAAGAGAGAAGAGAGAGAGCAATCAGTCTCAAAACGTGCAGGCTATTTATAGAGCTGACGACTGTTTATTAAACAGGGGCAATGCATATCACTGTGGATGTGTTTGATGGATTCAGTTTTTATTGCTGTTTTTTTTATGGCATGGATAAAAGGCGGATAAAGTATTCAACAATTTGGACTCAAATTTAAAGCGTCACATGTGGTATACTCTACCCGGTACCCTGACTGGGGCATATGCCGTCTAAAAGAATTCTCCATTCATCTCGGCCCCGTGCTTTTTTCCCCAGTTGCTTCCAGGTGTATTCCAAAGTTGGTGTGTCTGCCTCTAGCAGGCGTCTCCGTGTATTCTTAGGCACTCCCCCTTTCTTTTTCCCAGTGGATTCCATGCTAGGGATTGTCTGGTGATGTTATCTGGGGGTTTAGGAAGAGTCTGCCGTATCCACCTCCATATTTTCCTTATGAGGTATTCACCAATAGGCTCGAGGTATGTACTTTCCAGTAAGTCATTGTTTGTGATGATGTTTGGCCATTTTATGTCCATAATTTTTCAAAGGCGTTCGTGGAGGTCTGTATTTTCTGCGTAATGCTCCCTGTTAGTCTCCATAGAAAAGGACTATTGGGACATTTGTGTTGAAAATTCTGACTTTTAAGTTTACAGAGTCTTGTAGTTTAATAGCACAAATGCTGACTTCTCCTCCCCTATTCTATGTCAATGGTGCTTCCCAAGTAGGTGAAGGCCTCCACTTCTTCCAGTGCATTTCGTGCCAAAGAGAAATGTTCTTGATTAGTTGCGTTTACCTATATCTTTTTTTTTGGCTTTTATTTATGTTGAGATCAAGCTGTGCTGAAAATTGTGCTGCATCTCTTATCTTTTACTGCATTTGTTGCTGGTTGTGGGACAGAAATGCAATGTCCTTTGCAAAGTCTAGGTCATTCAGTTGTTCCCAGGGTGTCCACTGTATCTCGTTTTTCTTTTTTTCAGTGAATACTTTCATTAACCAGTCAATGACAAGAATGAATAGGAAGGGGGACAAGAGACAGACTATCGCTTTTTTTTGTTGTTGTTGCTCGTTTAGCAGAAGTGCAATGTTGTATTTCAGTCGCCTAGCAGCAGGCTCTTCCCAGTTTTTCTTCAGTGTTCGCTTGAGTCTTGCCCAAACTGGACGGTGATCAGGTGCAACATCAGCTCCTGATATAGTTGTAAGTTTTATAGAGACCTTCTTAATTTTTTGCTTATGCATGTGTGGTCAATTCGGTTTTCTGCTCTGTTGTTTTTCTTGAGGATTTCCTTATGTTGGAATACGCTGTCCCCAATAGCGAGCTCATTTGCCACGCAGACTACTAGGATTCTTTCACCGTTTTCATTTCTCTTTTAAACCATGGTGCCCCATAATTTCTTCATAGCCTCTATTTTCTCTTCCACTCTTAACATTTTTTTTTTAGATTTCCCATTTTGATATTTAGATCTCTATCTGGAACTATTTCTAGTACAGCTTTCAGCTTTTAGTCTATTGTAGAAAGCTGCCTTTTCATCTCCGTTGCTATCGCAGTACATATAAAATGTAATCAATAACTCCTGCTCACCCCAAATGTTCAGTAGCACATATTCATATATGTCTACAAGATTTGTGTTCATCACACATATCCAGAGCGTTGTTAACTTTTTATTTCTGAACTTTAAATGTTCTTTTCATGATATTCTTGACAATTTCTGTCATTGATAATTGATGGAAGTATCTTCAATTGACTTCAATAACTGCCTGCGTATTTACATAATACAATACAACAATCATCTCCACAGGTTTCAGTGTGCCCAGTCCCTCTGCTGAGCCCAAGAGTGTTTGTTGTTTACCGAGCACTCCAGGCGATTATTTTGGTCGGTATAGAGGAGCAAGGTCACATCTTTTGGGAAACCAACAACAGCGGTTCTCATATATACGGACAGAGTGGACCCTACGGTACAAAAACAACAACGGTCCCCACAATGACAGAGTACCCTGAGATATATAATACTCCAAAAGGGAAGGTACCAGGGGTCGACTTTATAACGGGGTCCTTTTTTAAATCATTTTTTTCTAGGACTTCGAATACAGTAGAATCGGGTCAGCCTAGAATTGGACGATTCTTCTAATGTTTCACACTATTTTTTTTATTTTTTTTTGGTTACAATTATTACCGTAACTCTAACTACAAACGTGTATTATTTACATCTAGTAAAACCGCCCGAATTTTGAAATAAAACCATGGTAAACATGTTATTGTTATAGTGAGTGTAGAGGCAAAAACATACGCCGTCAAGAGATTATATGAACGGTGATAAAACAAAAGTAGGTCCTACAGTGTTCCAAAATGTCCTACAGTGTTCCAAAATGTCCTACAGTGTTCCAAAATGTCCTACAGTGTTCCAAAATGCCCTACAGTGTTCCAAAATGTCCTACAGCTCACGAAACAAGTTTTTACGCAAACTCTTTCAGCCAAACCATTCCCCCCTCCTCACACACACACACACACTGGTTCACAAAAAATCCTGATGACAAGTCTGACAGTTGATAGAATAAGACCATCAGCGTCTACTGGTCTCAAGAGGTCAAGAGGAGTCAGAGCCCGGAGTAAGAGTGAACCTTGTAAGCTTTAGTCAGGGCCATGAGTAAGAGTGAGCCTTGTTAGCTTTAGTCAGGGCCAGTAGTCGGAGTTAACCTTTATAGCATCAGTCTTGTTAAGCTTTGTTAAACTCCTAAGCCAGATGTGATGTGCCTTGTGGTCTCAGCTGCATCAGATTCAAAGGAAACCCTAACGCCAAGGTTCGAGGTCAAAACCTGAGCGCCTGTCAACATAGCTAGATGGCCTATGATTAGATAATGACCGGTGCTCTCGTGTTTTTGTTTATGCTCCTGTTGAGTTTTGGAAGATGATGATGTGGAGAGAACAACACGTGACCTGACTATTCCACAGCAGGATGAAAGGAGGAGACAAGAGAGGTAATAGACAGCATGATTGTTGGGTTGTGTTCCTGGACTGAATATCATGAACTGACGATGTTTTATAAATAATAATAATAATAATAATATTTCCTCCACCTAAGTCACATAGTTATTTTTCTCATTAATAATGTCCTGTAGTTAGATCGGTCCAGTTTCCTGGAGCCAGTTGTTAAAAAATATCCAAATACTTTAACACAATAGCTGTAGACATTCAATGAACAAGTAGGGATAATGAGGCGCTGGTTGCTATAAAGACGGCTGGTCATATTATTGGGTTGATACTCTTTTAAGAGTCCTCACCAAACAACCAAGGAGATGCATACTACTTTGCAGCATCACTCTAACAAAGAGTTGGCATGGTTTTGTTTTGAGACACAGCATGGGTGATGGGAGGAGAGCTTCGGTCCCGACTGGTCACAACGTCTATTGTCGCAGTAGAGGTAAGTGCAGGGCCACTCCTCCTGAGGCGAGATAACGGTACACAGGTATTTCATTAGATACATGTTTTTCCTCCGCAAACTCAACTCTGACCTCACTACGACTCCTGCTCTAGTTCCGATGTGTCTTTCTGCATCCCCTGATCTCCCTCAACTTTTCGGTGTCCCGAAAACCTAGTCTTTACTGTAAACCGTCTCACTTGTACACATTCTTCAATTTGAAGATCCTCTTTGCAATTATAAGAGGACTATTGAATTCACGAACACAGCCACATGCTCCCAGTAAACGCCACGTCGGGGGTCAACCAGGGACGGAGTCTCGTGACTGCCAACTCCCATGTTTTCTAATGCTGACATCTTACAGCAGCATTTTTTGGCCAGCGTACAAATCATGCCTGCTCCGACCTGGCCAAGGGCCACTGAGTGACGCTAATTACCGGAGACAGGGCGCCTTTGTCTTGGAAGTTCGTGCATACCTCGATGTGTGCACCGGGAAGGGACATCAACTTTTCAGTTCATTCATTATTCAAAAAATAGATTTTTATTGCTTAAATTAGCTCAGACAAAAACAGCTCGACGTGTATAAATCGTATCACTGCCTGGCACTCGACAACCCTACACGTTACCTGTCAACCTAATTTTTTTTTGTTTTTTACACACGGAACGGGTTGGGAAAGGGAATTGCTTGCATAAGCAGTGAGCTAAAAACTGGGATTGATGATATGAGAAGACACAAACAGTACGCCGAGTTGATACTGATGGGTTATTGGTTCCTAAAACATCATTACACGCGATCCCCCAAACAGTTTTTTTTTTTTTGGCTGGTGTCTAAGTCATCCCCCCACCCCCACAAAGTGATCAACCCATGACCCACACCATGGTAGTTTTTGTTTACCTCTGTTCACAGAGGGTCTGGATCCAATTGTTTACTTGCCAAAAAAATTGCAGCGCCCTTGAGCACACACAAACAAGAGATTACTGAACACAAGGTTAAGACGCATATTTCCTTAAAGGGAATGTCGCTAGAAAACTAGCTCAACATTCAGACTGTGATCAAATATCTTCTGATGGTAAAGGATCAGAACCAATATGCATAGTCTGAGCCAATATCCATGGTCAGACCCAATAGTATACACATGCCTGATAGGACAGTGTCATCCCACACATGTCGATAGGCCAGTATTATCCCACACATGACTGACAGGACAGTGTCATCCGACACATGCCTGATAGGACAGTGTCATCCGACACATGCCTGATAGGACAGTGTCATCCGACACATGCCTGATAGGACAGCGTCATCCCACACTTGCCGATAGGCCAGTATTATCCCTCACATGTCGATATGCCAGTATTATCCCACACATGACTGATAGGACAGTGTCATCCCACACATGCCTGATAGGACAGTGTCACCCCAAACATGCCCGATAGGACACTGTCATCCCAAACATGACTGATAAGACAGTGGTACCTCATACATTCCCTCCTGGGCAAATTCTTAAAGTCTTTCTGGAGTCATGTTTCATTTTAGAACCAGAATAATCATTTAAATAAGTTATGTTGTATGTGTTGTGTGTGTCAGAATGACCACTCCTAAGTCACCCGACTCAGAACCATGGATTCTTTGGGGCACGTCCAAATTTAAAAACAAAACGAGTAGCTTGCCGTTAATTTATTCGATTCCGGTTGGTTCCAAAAATGACGTTTGCTGTCTCGATTCAAGTATGTCGACTACGGTTAATTAAGACACTTATATTTCTTTAAAATACTGTAACATATTATTAATCTGAATTCCTTTCAATTTTTGGAATAGTCATCAAATGCATGTTTAAATAGTTTAGGTAATAGCCACGACATATGAAACGCAAAAGGAACCAACTTTGTCACTCTTTTCTACCCCCGGAAATAAATTTCCAAACAGGTCTTAGCCCATATTACATGTATATGATATTCTATTCCGGCTTTTCCGGGGAGAATCGGTGCCAGGCGCACGACGCATCAACTGGTACGGAAATTTGTGTGGGTTAAGGTAGGGGAAATAAATTATAACAAATGACGGATGTTAAACTGTATTGAAAGTCTACTTGATACGATATACTGTACTAGGAAATCATGTGCAGTTGTGTCCTATAAAGAATGACATTTTTAAAGAGGGTCCATTAATTAACACTGTACAGCAAATATATTCATTTCATACACCAGGGATTCTTAAATGAGGGTGCGGAGGGCAGTCAAAGGGCGTGCGTAAATCAAGTTTATTTGCATGAATATTACCATTTTTTATTGTGGAGTTGCGGGAAATATGTTTCGAAATCAATAGGGGGGTGTGGGCGATGTTTCGAAATCGATATGGACGATGTTTTGAAATCAAGAAGGGGCGCGGCACTGCATGCGCAGTTACAAAACGAAAATATGTACCAAATAAGGATTGACAGTGGTTGAGCCAATACGGATTGGTAGTGTTATGTACAAAACAAGGACAAAGTAATGACTGAAAGTGATGTACACACACGCACTGCCATTTGTGTATGGAAGGTGGGGGGAGTGGGTGGAATTGTGGAAGGCCACCCCATCCAACACCTCACCCTTTTATAATTCCGACAACTTCCTTCAGAATTTATTGGGAGGGGGGGGGAGGTGATACAAAGTTTGGCCCGCACCGGGTGGCGCGTAAACGCAAATTCGACCATGCTAAAAGACTTCTGAGAGAGCTGCATTGGCCGCCGGTCCGCGCTCGCATAGAGTACAAAATTGCATCTGTGAGCTACCGCTGCTTACATGACCTGGCCCCGTCTTATCTCAAAGCACTGATGACGCCTTATGTACCCACTAGACAGCTCCGCTCATCTGATAGTGGCAAAATATCGATACCGTGTGTTCGCCTTGAGACTTACGGAAAGCGCGCTTTTGCATTTGCCGGCCCAACAATTTGGAACGCCCTTCCAGTCGCTCTCAGAAACAGCCAGGCACCGGAGTCCTTTAAAACTGATTTAAAAACACATCTATTTCGCAAACACCTTCTGGAGAGATGCTATCTACCATCTTTTTTTCAGTTAATATATATTGGCTTGTGTTGCTTATGGTTGAAATGGGATGAAAGACTTTAACTTGGTATGCTCGTATGTAGTTTTATATTGTTGCGTCTGTTTCTTAAATGTGGTAAATTTTAGATTGTTTTTTTATTTCTCTTTTTAATATGGTGGACTTTGTAACACGCTTCGAGCTTTTGGGGATGACGCGTGCTTTTCAAATAAACTTTATTATTATTATTATTATTTGTTACACAAAAGGAACCTTTGCTTCCAAATACTGTTCATAAAGTTTCATTATACTTTTAATTCTCTCAAACAAAGTTGGAAGCAAAGATATTCAACCTTATGGCATATTTATGTGTATGCATACACACACACACAAACACACACACAAACACACACACACACACACACACACACACACACAAACAACACACACACATATAATATATATATATTATATCGTTGACGATTTTGGAGCTTCACCGCCCTGATGTTAAAGCCCGGGGCGGCTGCCCCTCCCCTTCACAAGACCCTGCATACATGACCATCGCGTTGTAATCTCATATTTACATTATCATGTGTATGTAATGCAGCCTTGTGTCTGTGATGCACATCACGTTTAACCACACGCCCACACACACGCCAACACACAAGCTGCACCACAGATTATTTGACTGGCTTGACCTTGATTTATGAAATGCTAATAGAGAGGAGATGTGTTATTAAACATGGCAGTGTCATCAGTTTGCCCGCCGTGGGGGGTGGGGTGGACAAGAAAGACAGGATTGTACTTACAGGCGCCGGGTTGGAGATCTGTTAGATACTTTCTAAACCCTTTAGGACATGGGTCAGCTGCAAACTATGTACCTCATTGGCTGGCCACCAGGACAAGGGTCAGTGCAAACTATGTGCCTCATTTGCTGGCAACCAGGACAAGGGTCAGTTACAAAGTATGTGCCTCATTGGCTGGCCACCAGGACAAGGGTCAGTTACAAACTATGTGCCTCATTGGCTGGCCACAGGACAAGGGTCAGTTACAAACTATGTGCCTCATAGGCTGGCCACCAGGAAAAGGGTCAGTTACAAAATATGTGCCTCATTGGTTGGCCACCAGGACAAGGGTCAGTTACAAACTATGTGCCTCATTGGCTGGCCACCAGGACAAGGGTCAGTTACAAACTATGTGCCTCATTGGCTGGCCACCAGGACAAGGGTCAGTCACAAACTATGTGCCTAATTGGCTGGCCACCAGGACAAGGGTCAGTTACAAACTATGTGTCTCATTGGCTGGCCACCATCGGATTTCATCTTAATACTTAACACACCCTACGTCTACTACGCTGCAGCTTGTTGTGCACATTGGCGTAGGAAGGTGGTGCGGAGTGGCAGTGAGCCCCGGGCGGCACTAACTCTAATCACGCCACTGGTTGTTCATAACAGAAAAAAAAAATCACGTTCTTTCCTTTAAAGCGGCCGTCCTCCTTGTGTTTTTTTTTTTTTGCCGACCATACGTGATCTGATCATAATGGGGGAAAACTATGAAGATAAAATTAATATTTAACTAAAAAGGGGTTTAACGCCCACATTCCATACTAACTCTAATCACGCCACTGGTTGTTCATAACAGAAAAAAAAAATCACGTTCTTTCCTTTAAAGCGGCCGTCCTCCTTGTGTTTTTTTTTTTTTGCCGACCATACGTGATCTGATCATAATGGGAGAAAACTATGAAGATAATATTAATATTTGACTAAAAAGGGGTTTAACGCCCACATTCCATGAACAGCATTTCGCTGACAAGTGCTCAGGTAAAATTTAGACGAAAGTCTGACGATGACACATGACAAATGGTACATTTCTTCAGTTAGATTTCCCCGACCTTGGAAACTTTATACATGCCACTCATAGCCACTACACGCTCCGTTAATGAGGACAGCGGATCTAAACTTGAGATATGAACAAAACGAACTTAAACTTAAACATATACTAAATGAGTTTGAAAATAAAGGACGGGCATTAAGATGAACGATTTCTGTAGGTACAAAATTTTTAGTATTGAGTTTGAAATTTAATGGAGACGCTTAGGTTCAATAGACGTAAAGCTTAAATATAAAAAAAAAGTTATAACAGATATCAACAAGACATACAGGGTGGCCCAGAAAAAGTGAGAACATCTCGTAGCAAAGGGTTACATCATTGAATTAATATAATGTTTTGTCATTTAAACTTGTATAAAATTTTTACGCCCATCAGAAAAAAAAATATTCCATCTGCCCCCCACCTTCAACCCCCCCCCTCCCGTTTCGCAGCGACCTTTTGTAAGCGTTGGCGCCTCGTTTATGCTTCTGACAATAAAGCGATGATATCACATTCTTTGGGCCACCCTGTATACACTTACTACAATAGATTGTATTTCCAAGTTGACACATGTAAACAAAAATCACAACCACAAAGGCATACAATCATCAATTAACATACCAAGGTGACTACAAATCCGCCCAAGCCTATCAAAGCTCCCGGTACCTGAACACTTCCTATAACAAAGGTGATGTTAAATCTAAAATAAAGACATATATATTTCTTTACCTTTTCCGTCGTCGCTGTGCGAATGACGCCATCTTGAACATAGCCAGACGTTGATCTCGCGTCCAGCAGCCGACTTCCGTTTTGAAAGTTGAAAACTTGACCGCAGTTCCAAACAAGCTGAGGTCAGTAATACGGATCCGGCACGTGACGCCGGTGATTTCAGGCAAGTGACTTCTAACACCGACGTCAACTTGTCCGCCCGACACCAGAGCCAACAAAAGCTAACTAGTCCAATATCCCTGGTCAGGTGGGTCTATCACGTAAATCGTGTCACACACAGATCTATTTAATGTTATTGTTTGCGTGTTGAATGTGTCCACCACGCTAAAAACTGTGGTACCAAAAACTGTGGTACCAAAAACTGTAGTACCAAAAATTGTGGTACCAAAAACTGTTCTGGTCAATGGTTGAAACGTCCAGCTTTTAAAACAGACCAGATATCAACTGCGGAAAACAAAACATTTTATCTTAATCACAACACTTCACTTAAAAGGCCGGCAACCTTAGCAAGATAACACGGACATCAGACATCCGGGGAAATACACTTAGTTATCTGTGGCTACGTTCCATACATTCATCCAAATATGAGTCGAGTTTATTCATAGCTGAACTTTAGCCCTGTTTAATAAGCCACAATGATTACTTGGCTCTGGAGATGTGCGATTATAAAGGAACAGCTCAAGAAATTTCCAATGAACATCTTCTGAGTTAAATGTCACATGAATTCAGACCTGCAGCGGCGCATCCAGTGAATATGACACCGTTTGGGAGAGGGGATAATTTATTTATAATGTCGTCATTCTCACATGTTTTACATTGCTTACAAGGTACATTAAAAAAATTGGTTGGGGGGGGGGTGTGTCAAGGTGCTCCACACTTTTCAAAAAAATCCGCCACTGCATACATATTGACAATGAAAACAGTTGCTAGCAAGAAGCGGGGAATAGTGTCTCGTGTAACCTCTAACTCTTCACTTGTGACAACCTCGCCGAGGGCATGTGCATAGAACCAGGGGAAATCACTCATGATTGCATTATAAAATGTGAGCGGTGTTAAACTCCTTTACGGCTGAGTTACAGTTACATGATTAAACCAATCAGACCAGAGCAAACATCCGAGACGAGTTGCTAGGGTAGAATATAATGGTAGGCTAACGTAAGGAAGGTTGGGAGACAATAGTTAGATATAATGTACCTACGGGCAAATGGGCCCTTTAGGATGGTGAGGTCATGTGACACGGGGAAAACAACATATTTCTATACAACAGCCCACAGTACGTTCTATATTTTATTCTGATACTTTAAAAATTCTCAAGTGGGCCTTTCATCCCACAGGTATGAGAACAATTGCGTTAGTTAGTGAGTAAAAGTTCCTAGAGCCGTAATCGGCTAAGCTAAGAAGCTCACTGGGGCAGAAAATGCCACAAGACAAATGTAAAAATGCGGTTAGTGACAACACGTCCGACCAGTGATGTTAACCATTGGTGTGGGACATACTAGGGCAAAGTACACGACTGTAACCCTGTGGGCAATAGTACAGGGGCGTCCAAGGGCTTGTTTCTAAACGTGACATTGCTTTTATTCTGCTGTATGACAGGGTTTCTCAGACTTTTGGAATGGTGTTCCCCTTAGACAAACCACTAAGAATTAATAAGGGTCTTTAAACCATGTTTGTCTTTGTTGGTATCTCGGTTATCAACTGGAACAGCAGAAGTTCTACGAGTGTCAGGCGTCGCCATCCTTGGTCATTGTCAGAGATCTAGTGGGGACGAGCCTCAGAATGAAAGTGATGGCAGTGAGTAGACCCTTTGGTTGTCTGAGGCTGTGTATTTAAAATATAGCTTTAAAAATAATGCTTTAAAACATTGCTTGCAATAGTTGCTTTACAACCATTATTTAACAATCATTGGGCCACGCCTTCTTTGTGTGGTGTGCACAACTTTTATTTAATCCCATTAAGATATGGTCCAATGCCAAGCAGATTTCTATTGGACGTCTTCTTTTTATAGACACAATCCTCTCCTGGCTATAATTTATTAATCTTTAAAGCTACCGCGGCCACATTTTTGTTTTCCTACCTCCTCTCATCACCCACCAACATACCTTCACCGACAGGTCACTTCAGTCCACATCAGAATGTTCACGAAAACGTCACATCAACCACCAACATCAGTATCTTAACAAACACGTCTATTCACCCAACAATAGAATCTTCACTGATCCGTTCCAAACGCCACGTCACCCACCAACATCAATGATGTTTCTTAGCACTACCCTAAGGACAGCTCTCCCACCAACATCAATGATGTTTCTTAGCACTACCCTAAGGACAGCTCTCCCACCAACATCAATGTTGTTTATTAGCACTACCCTAAGGACAGCTCACCCACCAACATCAATGATGTTTCTTAGCACTACCCTAAGGACAGCTCTCCCACCAACATCAATGATGTTTCTTAGCACTACCCTAAGGACAGCTCACCCACCAACATCAATGATGTTTATTAGCACTACCCTAAGGACAGCTCTCCCACCAACATCAATGATGTTTTAGCACTACGCTAAGGACAGCTCTCCCACCGATGAGCCACCGATCAAACAGATAGTTACACTTGTGATCAGTATCCGTGATTCGTTTCTTCACTTACAGCTGCCACCCCCGCCCCCAGCCCCGGTCCTGTAACAGTTATCATACTTTACTCCACCCATCCGTTCTACCCTCTTCCCAGTGTCAAACACCCCACAGATCCGTTCTACCCTCTTCCCAGTGTCAAGCACCCCACAGATCCGTTCTACCCTCTTCCCAGTGTCAAGCACCCCACATATCCGTTCTACCCTCTTCCCAGTGTCAAACACCCCACAGATCCGTTCTACCATCTTCCCAATGTCAAACACCCCACAGATCCGTTCTACCCTCTTCCCAATGTCAAACACCCCACCCATCCATTCTACCATCTTCCCAATGTCAAAAACCCCACAGATCCGTTCTATCCTCTTCCAAATGTCAAACACCAACAGTGACAGTTTCCAAATTATATTCACTTTTGTTGACCAAAATAATTCCATCATAGTAGTACCGATATTCTTTTCGTGTACTTTATAGATTTTGATTGCACATTGTTTGCATAATTAGAGATCTATCCAAAAAAACATTTGACACGATTCAAGGGTGTAAATAATGAACTTTTTAAAACAAACTCCCAAACATTGAGAGAAATCTTTAACTGATGATGAGATATTAGAAAAATTTTGTCTGTTTCAACTGTACTTTGTCTAGTCCAAACAAAATATGTCTGTTTTAACTTTAGTCTAGTCCAAACAATTTGTCTGATTCATTTTTAGTGTATTTAGTGTATATTGTCTTAACAATCTAATGAGTCGCTTGTTATTATATTATCTTAAAACGGCATGACAAGTGACATTTGAAACTTTTGGACGACAGTTAACAAACGACAGTCTCAAGCCAGTTAACAAACGACAGTCTCAAGCCAGTTAACAAACTATGACAGTCTCAAGCCAGTTAACAAACTACGAGAGTCTCAAGCCAGTTAACAAATTACGGGCAGTCTCAAGCCAGTTAACAAACTGCGAAAGTCTCAAGAAAGTTAACAAGCTACGACAGTCTCAAGAAAGTTAAAGAACTACGGATTCAAATCAAACCTCAAGTCAGGAGATTATGAAACTATAAGATGTCATTCTTCTGTCTTTAAATTTATGCCCCCAACCACGCAGGCACATACATACATTTAATTTTAAATTGTAAATTTGTAGGCAATGGCTGGGGGGTCTCAATGGCTCCATAAAAATTTGAATAATTAGAATACTTGACTTATGAATAAGGTATACCACATTTCATTCCGGTAGCATTAAGTAAGCTGGTAGACGCTATAACTAACTATGCATAAATTACCATAATTATTTTTTTTAAATCGATCACACCAAGACGATGTACGGCGTATTTCATTTATTTAAGAGGTTATGTGTAACAAGCATTTCATAAAAACAGATATTTAACAATCCCACCGTTACTTTATTCATGAATCTTCCTGTCGCCTTATAGCTCAGCACCGGCGCAAAGTTTGGGAAACCAATGCTTAAGCCTTTAATAAAAACATTAATGGAGATTACTGGCACGTCCTTATTTCAGGGCAGTAAGACAGACGCATAAAACATGCTTTCATACAATAGGTGCTGCACCAGTCACGCATGACTTAACGCAATAAAACACGCTTTGCACCGCCACTTTTCAATAGAAGAACAACCCATTGACTTCAATGTCAAGTCTGGGCATAGTAAGCGAATTCAATAACCGTGCGGGGGCTCCATAAAAACAAAAACAGAGGCAGCTGAGGAATTCACGATCTGGCCATGAGAGAACACGTCCATGTAATGAATCAATCTATCACATGTCAACAAACCAGCGTAACTTCTAACAACATAGGCGTCATAAGTTTACGCTGAAAATATTCTTCTGAGGGTTCAAAGTCTGGAACCGATGAGATCTCCAAAAGTTTCATTTGAGAGCTATTACCATAACGCGTCCTAGGTCCGAATGCGTGTGGTACGGCACTTGGTAAAGAATAAGCCAGTCTTAACCGGTATGACGTAGAGAAAAACAGTACGGTTCTATGGTACCACGGCAGTTGGACGAGTTTGGACTCGGCCAACAACTACATTCCCAAACCTAAAATCGAACAATTTCGATATGTTTGTAAGACGGTGTGGCGGGCAAGGGGGTGTTGGTGGTACCAGCCGGGCACATAGCGACATCGTCTCCATGGCAACGACCCCAGCCATTGAAGCCAGTTGGTCGATTTTGTTTTCAAATATAAAGGATGAGTTGCATGATGAATTATAGAAACACATAGGGTATGATATTGGTTTAAAACACACGGGACGTGATATAAGTTTAAACACACGGGTCATGATAAGGGTCTTTAAAACAGGGGCTATGATATGGGTTTTTTAACACACGGAGCATGATATGGGTGTTTAAACGCATGGGACATGATACGAGTGTTCAAACACACGGAGCATAATAAGGGTTTTTAAAACAGGGAACATGATATGAGTGTTTAAACATATGGAACATGATATGAATGTTTAAACACATGGGACATGATATGAGTGTTAAGATACGGAGATACTTTGTTGTGAGGGGAACAGTGGATTTGTAACTCAGATTTGATCAAGTGGATTAGAGTGCTAGTATACACGGTGTGTCAGTGTTCTAGTATACACGGTGGGTACGGTGGGTCGCTAGGGGTGCTAGTATAGCAGGTGTGTCAGTGTTATAGTATACACGGTGGGTCCCTAGGGGTGCTAGTATAGCAGGTGTGTCAGTGTTCTAGTATACACGGTGGGTACGGTGGGTAGAGGTTCCAGTATAGCAGCTGGGTAGGGTACTAAAATGCCTGCTGGGTAGGAGTTAAGGTTTGATATCGTTGTCTGGACACATAATTATTACCGGATATATATGCCAGAATTATATTGTGCGATGGTGTAAGGACTCCAGGATGACCAAGTTCAGATATGAAATGACCAAGCTCAAAAATGAAATGACCAAGTTTCAATTTTATTCCAACATAGCACGGCATGCTCGAATTCAAAACCACACATTGAATGCCGGTTGGTAAAAATACTTTGATATAATCACAGAGATAGATTTGACACCAAGTTCCCTAACATAAATATCCAACACTTTGAGTGGTCTTATAGTTTCGACGAATAACACACCTTAGGCCTGGCACACGACATGCCCATATCCCAGCCACTGTAAACAACCATAAATTGGATTCGTTCAATCAAACCCAAGACCAAAAAAAAAAAAAAAAAAAAAAATAAATATCCAACACTTTGAGTGGTCTTATAGTTTCGACGAAAAACACACCTTAGGCCTGGCACACGACACGCCCATAACCCAGCCACTGTAAACAACCATAAATTGGATTCGTTCAAACAAACCCAAAACCAAAAAAAAAAAAAAAAAAAAACGAACGGCGAATCTATTTTATTGCGTAGTAGTACGTGTATCAGCTTGCGAGTAGAGGCAATTAAACATGTTGAATAATATGAATCGGTTCAACTTACGTTCAGGGATAAACTGTGCGTGTCAATGACAGCGTCAGACCAATGAAGATGGATGGCGTCATTGGAGGAAAACGTTTAGCTTCTAATGAGTGTTGTTTTAAATGAAACAACGCACTCTTAATATTGCTTATCTAACATTATAAGGTGATCACAGTCAATTGACAGATATCTCATTGGGTGACGGATATCTCACTGGGAGGCGGTTACCCCACTCAAAGACGGATATCTCACTGGGAGACGGTTATCTCACTGAAAGACGGATATCTCACTGGGAGGCGGTTAGCCCACTCAAAGACGGATATCTAACTGGGAGACTGTTATCTCACTCAAAGACGGACACGTCACTCAGAGAGCAGGGACTCCCCTGGTGATATATGGAAGATTGCACATGATCTCCTCCAGGTGATAGATTGGAGATTGCACAGGGGCTTCCCATTGATTATGGAAGATTGCACAGCGACCCCTCCCCATGGTAACAGAAGATAGAACAGAGGCTCCCCTGGTGTCAGATGGAAGATTGAACAGGGGCTCTCCCGGTGCTGGAAGTTAGCCCAGGGGCTCCCCCTGGTGACAGATGGAAGATTGAACACGGGCTCTCCCGGTGCTGGAAGTTAGCCCGGGGGCTCCCCTGGTGATAGATGGAAGTTAGCCCAGGGGCTCCCCTGGTGACAGATGGAAGATTGAACAGGGGCTCCCCCGGTGCTGGAAGTTAGCCCAGGGGCTCCCCCTGGTGATGCCTTCAAAAGAAAGTTTTACCCATAGGTCTGTTGAGTCGTGGAGGTGACATGTTCAACTCATGTAGGCTTGTCAAGATAGAGGTTCCATTTGTAGCACTGCACCGACCTCTTTCGACCTTTTTCGCAGCTGTTTACTTTAGAGATATTACATTTCAACGCACCCGTCATGCAAAAAATTGGAAAAGATTGTTGACAGTCGTAATGGATGTTTCCAAATTTGTTGAGCATGTCCATTTTGGTGCTACTAGAAAGAAAACTTTTTAAAATTTTTACTCGGTGATCTGAGATATCAGCCTCCCCATACGTATTCTAAGAAAGATATGAAAGATCAGCCTCCCCCAACTTATTATACGAAAGATCAGCCTCCTCAACTTATTCTACGAAAGATATGAAAGATCAACCTCCTCTACAAAAGATCTGAAATCAGCATCAATACTTTATTAACTTATTTCATTGTTTAGCGATTCTACCATTTCCTCTTTAAGTTTAAAGTAATTGTGAGAGAGTTGGACTGCGCTAAAACAACTAAAACAATTGAGTCGGTTAATAAGACACAAAGAATTGATGTAAATAAAACCATTAAGCTTTCATTAATAAAAAAAAAAAAAAAAAAAAAAAAAAAATAAAGTGAGAAAAAAAAAAAAAAAAAATAAAAAAAAAAAAAAAAATAAAAATTTAAAAAAAAAAAAAAAAAAAAAAAAAAAAAAAAAACGAAAGTGATGACGGCATTAGCCAAAACGTCTTTTTTGTATTTATTCAAGCTGAAATTTTATAATTTTTTTTATTAACACAATTTCTTATGTCTTATTAATCTATATGTCTCTATTATAGCCATGAATGGGTCTCTATATGTTCCAATGCTAGCCCTGAGTGGGTTTCTTTATGTCTCTATGCTAGCCCTGAATGGGTATTTTTATGCCCCTATGCTAGCCCTGAATGGGTCTGTATATGTCCCTATACTAGCCCTGAGTGGATCTCTATATAATGTCCATGTGCTAGCGCTGAGTGGATCTCTATATAATGTCCCTGTGCTAGCGCTGAGTGGATCTCTATATAATGTCCCTGTGCTAGCGCTGAGTAAATCTCTATATAATGTCCCTGTGCTAGCGCTGAGTGGATCTCTATATAATGTCCATGTGCTAGCACTGAATGTACCTATCGTAAATCAAAATTAATTATAACGTGTAATTTTTATGTTTTACAAAGTGACAAAAGCGTTATTTTAACTTTAATGTATATTTTTTAACAGAAATTTTACTCCCAGCACATTGCTTGATTTGTTATGTAGTGCCATCTAATCATGTTTACAGTTTGAACCAGCGTCATATTACGCTGTTGTTTTATAATAACTAAACCTGGTCTACAACTACAACGGTAGACAGGTAATGATCGCAACAAAGACATCAGAGCAGACGGTGGTGTGAGATCGTTACAACCCACCCGAACACTTCCTGTTTGCTGCATACTGTAAGCATGTTTCGTTCAAAAATAAATAAATATGGACGGGCTAATATTACCAAAGCTTGAATAGCAACACCGCGGCCAATATCTCCTCTATTAACAAAGTGATCGATCCTGGAATATACACAACAACACAGCTTTACATGACGTAACGTTTCCCCCCATTCACAGAACACTCCGTACGAATAGACACAAGAATTCACAGCCGTCCGTCGTTGACACAACTCTTTAGATCACTCAAGAAATGTCACTCTCCGTCGCCAAATACGGGGGTGAAGCCCTATATTCAAACCTAAAACAATTAGAGCTCAAGACTCAAGACGATGACAAAGAGAAGCCACTGCTGACAAAGAACGTTCACAGTTAGAAGAAAAAAAATATCGTCACACCAACTAGGGTTTGGCCGCTTTTTCGGCTGCGGGGGCAACAGTTCAAATACGACAGCGCTGACGAAACTGCAATGAGTCAGGCGACAAAGAGGACGGGGCGCCCCCTCCCCCCACCCTTTACATACCCCATCGTCTCCTCCTAAAGGCTGCGTTTATAAATAGTGCGATGGGAATGAGGCCAAAAGTACCGGCGGGCGGCACAGAATATAATTGACATTGGCCAGACTGGGGAACCTTACGTGTATTGATTGGTCTGATTTCCGCCTCAGTGGTTGATGCCTATGTGTAACGGGCAGAGGCGGGCTGGGGCGGCGGTGGCAGGGAAACACTGATATTAACTGCTGCCGAATTCCGGACACATACGGGCCTAACCCTTAACGGAAACAAAGAAGCACCTTAAGGAAAAACCAACAATGTAGAATGTAAGAAACAGTATGCCAATAAACGTACCGGCTGTGTGATCAATTGTGTTGTTGGCGCCCCCCCCCCCAAACACACACACACTGGATCCACTGCTGATTATATATCTCTAAAAATTAAAATAATTATTTGCGTACTAACAATATTAGTATAAATCCATGTGTGTGTATAAATATATAGATAGACATATTGAGGCGGAGAGGCGAAAGTATGGTCAATTGGGCAGAGGGACACATATTTGGGGCAGATACATAGGCTGACCTCCACACATCTTTCAATGGAAATTAACAAGAGATACATGCAATAGTCTACATACAATCATATACATCGGCATTTTGTGTAACCTGAGCTATCATAGACAAGCCTTCTATCACCACGACTGAGCTAAATATAGTACCACACAGCACGCTTTTGGAAAGCGATACACCAAGAAAATTTAGAGATGCAACTGTTGGGAGACGACACCAACGAGTACCGTGTACTGATCTCCAACGGCGACTGAACTCGGAAGAATTTATTCCCGAGAGGTTTTCGAAAACAAAATCTTGAGTGAAAGTTAGTGGGGGAGGGATGGTTAAGTTAGTTTGGAAGTGAAAGTTAGTGGGGGAGGGATGGTAAAGTTAGTTTGGAGGTGAAAGTTAGTGGGGGAGGGATGGTAAAGTTAGTTTGGAGGTGAAAGTTAGTGGGGGAGGGATGGTAAAGTTAGTTTGGAAGTGAAAGTTAGTGGGGGAGGGATGGTAAGGTTAGTTTGGAAGTGAAGGTTAGTGGGGGAGGGATGGTAAAGTTAGTTTGGAAGTGAAAGTTAGTGGGGGAGGGATGGTAAAGTTAGTTTGGAAGTGAAAGTTAGTGGGGGAGGGATGGTAAAGTTAGTTTGGAGGTGAAAGTTAGTGGGAGCAGTAAAGTATGTGGGCAAAGCTATGCGCAAAATGTTAAGATGAACAGAAAGGGAGACATTCACACTTAAGGGTCTAAGTCGGAGACTCCGTGACGCTGCACATAATTTTAGATTTTGCAGTTTAGACATTTGGTCAGGTTAATTCCCTACAGGTCAGCTGATAAAAGCATTCTACTATTTATAACAAGTGTCATATAGAGGAGTGATTATCGAATGTTTCTAGACGGACCCAGGGTGAAAAATATCCACTGGCAGCCAACAACAATAATTCAGCATCGTAACATGTACGCCCAGTACGGGAAGGACACGTCATCAAAACGGAAATTTGAGTCTAAACGAAGGGAAGACAATGTGTAGAGCTAAAACCAAGGGAAGACGGTGCACAGAGTTAAACCCAAATGACTACACTGCACAGAGCTAAATCCAAGGAAAGACTGTGTACAGAGCTACAACCAAGGGAAGACAGTGTACAGAGCTACAACCAAGGGAAGACAGTTTACAGAGCTACAACCAAGGGAAGACAATGTACAGAGCTACAACCAAGGTAAGACAATGTACAGAGCTAACTCCAAGGGACTACACTGCATAGAGCTACAACCAAGGGAAGACAGTCCATGGAGCTAAAACCCAGGGAAGACAGTTGCACAGTATTACAACCAAGGGGATACAATGTACAGAGCTACAACCAAGGTAAGACAATGTACAGAGCTAACTCCAAGGGACTACACTGCATAGAGCTACAACCAAGGGAAGACAGTCCATGGAGCTAAAACCCAGGGAAGACAGTTGCACAGTATTACAACCAAGGGGATACAATGTACAGAGCTAAACAATGCATATTGCAAAACTTTGGTTTTCAGAATCAAGTGTTTTAAACAATATGGACGACAATGATGAATGGGATTTTAAAGAATCCGGACTACTTTGAAGCAGGGCCGGTTTAAGACCTTGCGTGTTAGAAAAGGATGTGGGGGGCTCAAAGAGTACCTAGCATCATCAAATCCAAACCATATGTTGTTGATGAATACAAGTGTGTCCAAAGCAAACTACTCGTGACTTCTCACCGTGTGCTTAGTGAGATTATGTGTGTTTGTTTTGGTTGTCACCAAATAGCGTGTACAATGACAAAGTGCGAGGGCATGTTTCAACATTGACTGTAGTTAAAGTTCATGATTGTAACAGGTAAAAGACAAGCCCTTGAATACTACGTGATGTTTGTGACAGGTGAAAGACAGGTCATTGAATACCACGTGAGGTTTGTGACAGGTGAAAGACAAGTCATTGAATACCACAGAAGGTTTGTGACAGGTGAAAGACAAGTCATTGAATACCACGTGAGGTTTGTGACAGGTGAAAGACAAGTCATTGAATACCACGTGATGTTTGTGACAGGTGAAAGACAAGTCATTGCATACCACGTGATGTTTGTGACAGGTGAAAGACAAGCCACTGAATACCACGTGATGTTTGTGACAGGTGAAAGACAAGCCACTGAATACCACGTGATGTTTGTGACAGGTGAAAGACAAGCCACTGAATACCACGTGATGATCGTAACAGGTGAAAGAAAAGCCACTGAATACCACGTGATGATCGTAACAGGTGAAAGACAAGCCACTGAATACCACGTGATGTTTGTGATAGGTGAAAGACAAGCCAATGAATACCACGTGATGTTTGTGACAGGTGAAAGACAAGCCACTGAATACCACGTGATGTTTGTGACAGATGAAAGACAAGCTACTGAATACCACGTGATGATCGTAACAGGTGAAAGACAAGCCACTGAATACCACGTGATGTTTGTGACAGGTGAAAGACAAGCCACTGAATACCACGTTCTGTTTGCGACAGGTGAAAGACAATCCACGCGATGATGGTCTCGTATAAACATCTTATCACAAGACCTCTTTTCAACAATTGACTTTCTTGTTGCCTCTGTTGTCTCTTTGTGGAGCCAGCGAGGTCACGTGACGTTTAACGAGCCAGGATGAGACCAACTTACTCCATGGTAATCTTAAATTAGAGCCGGGCCAAACTTTCACGCGCTTATTTCTGTCCTTGAATAATTAACCTCATAGTTCACCCTGCCGCAACATGGCGATTCTGCTTGAGGTGCTGTCAGCTCTGACATGTTGACACTTGGAGATCTAGAGGGGTTTCCCCCTGCACCAACTACACTGTGGTGTTTAAATACTCGGGTGAAAACAACAACACAAGTTTCATGCTAACAGCGTGCTAACACCGTGCAAATAGCAGTGTTCTAAAAAACTTGTTCAAGAACTATAAGTCTAATTATATCAACACATAACTAATCAATAAATAAACAAAATATGCACTAATGCAGTGCTTTTCAAACTTCCGATATGACGGACTGGTAATAAAACAAATTTAAAAAATATAAAAAACTTGACGGTTGGTAGCTAGAAATCAGAAGTGAAATATTCATTTTTCTCACTTGATTTGCATCCATTTTTTGTGTGTTAAACAGCCAGGCGTGATGATCCCAAACATGCATACGTGGAGAATCCCTTAGAAATTGTTCGACACTCACATGTTGTGTCATGTCAGCGACTACGGTTGGTTGATCAGAAGGTATGCCTTGACCGGGTTCACGTGGCCCTGGCTTCTTTTCAACTTAGTTTGAACTTATAAGCCCCCCTTTCCCCATGTGGAAGTTTGGTTAAGTGTAATGTGGCAGTGGTTTTTGTAATGTCGTAGTTGTAAGTGTAATGTGGCAGCTGTAAGTGAAATGTGGCAATGGTTAGTGTAATGTAGCAGTGGTTAGTGTAGTGTGGCAGTGGTTAGTGTTATGTGGCAGTGGTTAGTGTAATGTGGCAGCGGTTAGTGTAATGTGGCAGCGGTTAGTGTAATGTGGCAGCGGTTAGTGTAATGTGGCAGCTGTAAGTGAAATGTAGCAATGGTTAGTGTAGTGTGGCAGTGATTAGTGTTATGTGACAGTGGTTAGTGTAATGTGGCAGTGGTTAGTGTAATGTGGCAGTGGTTAGTGTAATGTGGCAGTGGTTAGTGTAATGTGGCAGTCGTTTTTGTAATGTCGTGGTTGTAGGTGTAATGTGGCAGCTGTAAGTGAAATGTGACAATGGTAAGTGTAATTTGTAGGATGTAAGGGTAATGTGGTAGTGGTTAGTTTAATGTGGCAGTGGTTAATGCAATGTCGTAGTTGCAATTGTAATGTGGCAGTGGTAATTGTAATGTGGCAGTGGTTAGTGTAATGTGGCAGTGGTTAGTGTAATGTGGCAGCTGTAAGTGTAATGTGGCAGTTGTAAGTGTAATGTGGCAGCTGTAAGTGTATTGTAGCAGTTGTAAGTGTAATGTGGCAGTGGTTAGTGTAATGTGGCAGTGGTTAGTGTAATGTGGCAGCTGTAAGTGTAATGTAGCAGTTATAAGTGTAATGTGGCAGCTGTAAGTATATTGTAGCAGTTGTAAGTGTAATGTGGCAGTAGTTAGTGTAATGTGGCAGTGGTTAGTGTAATGTGGCAGCTGTAAGTGTATTGTAGCAGTTGTAAGTGTAATGTGGCAGTGGTTAGTGTAATGTGGCAGTGGTTAGTGTAATGTGGCAGCTGTAAGTGTAATGTAGCAGTTGTAAGTGTAATGTGGCAGCTGTAAGTGTATTGCAGCAGTTGTAAGTGTAATGTGGCAGTGGTTAGTGTAATGTGGCAGTGGTTAGTGTAATGTTGCAGTGGTTAGTGTAATGTGGCAGATGTAAGTGTAATGTAGCAGTTGTAAGTGTAATGTGGCAGCTGTAAGTGTATTGTAGCAGTTGTAAGTGTAATGTGGCAGTGGTTAGTGTAATGTGGCAGCTGTAAGTGTAATGTGGCAGTGGTTAGTGTAATGTGGCAGTGGTTAGTGTAATGTGGCAGCTGTAAGTGTATTGTAGCAGTTGTAAGTGTAATGTGGCAGCTGTAAGTGTATTGTAGCAGTTGTAAGTGTAATGTGGCAGTGGTTAGTGTAATGTGGCAGCTGTAAGAGTAATGTGGGAGTGCTTAGTGTTAAATAACAATATTTTGTGCAAAGCGGCAATACAGCAAACATTTGGGCTCCGCACACTATGACATAGTGCGTACTTTCCGTACTTCTCAAATGAACCGTGGACAGTTTTTAAATATCCAACGTTAGAAGATCTACTTTCATCAACTCTTCAAACCCCCTAAGTGTTTAATACTTTAAGTCCCTGTGTCGACTTGAGGAAATACGAACGGTTATTCTAGATTCTAGACCAGTGGACCTTTTCCCGTTCATCGGTTCCGTTTTTTGCCGGGTCCGAGTATGTACCGGCTGCGTTAATTCTCTGATTTTCTGGGTCACTACAAGGCTCAGCCCTTCAAGACACTGAATAAAACGTGCAAGATCCAGCCGCGGCCTGAGGCAGAATTTACCAGGAGGCTAAGCGAGAGATGTAGAATAAATAGTCTATAAATGATGAGGTGACAACAAATTGATGTCACTAAATGATGAGGTAGCCAATAAGATGATGTCAAGAAATGATAAGGTTACCTAAAAGGTGATGTTGAGAAATGATAAGGTAACCAATAAAGTGCTGTCAAGAAATGATAAGTTTAACTAAAAGGTAATGTTAAGAAATGATAAGGTAAACAATAAAGTGATGTCAAGAAGTGATAAGGTTGCCTAAAAGGTAATTTCAAGAAATGTTAAGGTAAACAATAAAGGGATGTCAATAAATGATAAGGTTACCTAAAAGATAATTTCAAGAAATGATAAGGTAAACAATAAGGTGATGTCAAGAAATGATAAGGTAACAAAAAGTGATGTCAAGAAATATTACGCAGACGATAAAATGATGTCAAGAAATGGTAAGGTAACCAATAAATTGATGTCAAGAAATGATGTTAATTTTAAGATGAACTCAAGAAATGATAAATAATCAATAAGGCGATGTCTAGAAATGATGTCAAGATGAGTGTTGATATTAGAGGGGCAATCAATGGGAAAATGGGCAGTGCCTTACACCCAGTGTAATGTTTGGTTTCCCCATTCCAAGACTTGAGATCGAAGTGTGAGAATGTCACTACGCTCCCCTCCACACCATCCCTTGACCCCTGGGGAGTCTAGCCTCGGTCTGAGACAACACATCGCACAAACTCATCGATAGGCAGCAATCTTGACAGGATCAATAAAATAGCTAGACCAGGCTGGAAACAGGAAGTGAAGAACATGAATTTGTTGTTGTTTATCAAACAAAGCAAACCATCCAGCATATCAAGTAACATTCAAGCACCCGACCCTGTTCCACCCTAAAGTTAGATTCGTCCGACCTAGTTACACTTTAAAAAAAAATAATTCCCAGGTAACGTACGGACATAACCAGAATTCAGCAAAATGCATGAATGAAGATTTATCTCCAAGGTCATAAGTGATGTAAGTGTAAGCACTGAGTGTTGTATGTTACTTCTGTGCGGGTCTGCTTGCCTACGAGGAACTGATCGATGACTGAGCTGATGAATGAATCAACAAAAGAAATATCAATTCATTGTCGATAACGCAAACCAAAAGAAAAAAAAAAAAGAAAAAAAAAAGCGAGTTTGACTCATCTCACCTCAAGTTTTATAGACAACAACAAAATACATGTCTCCAAACAATACATGCACCTGTTTTTCAATTATAACAGTTGCTAGAGTTTAATAGAAATTTAATAATTACAGATAAACAATGTATAAAATTATCCAACCTTTAAGCAGAGTTCTCAAAAGGTAAAAAGAATATAGTAATGACAATAATGATCATATCGAATTTTCATCCAGTGGCGAAGGATGGAAGGAGGTACGTCCCTGACGCCACTTTTATGTTCTCTATATACGGGTGGGTGGCATTTTCGGCATACTCAACGAAGAGAATGGGATTTTAGGGATTAAAAGACTCAAGGCATTATTTTACCATAAATTACTATCATTATTAAGTGATACTGAAGCTTGGCACAGTTTTATACAGTGTATTTAGCCTTTTATTTTTGACGCTGTTTATTAGAAATATTGAAAGTAAAAAAGGAGCAAGTGGAACAAACTAGCGGTCAACAAAGGCGTCATTCAAACAAAGGTCGGTATTTGAGAGATGTTTTCTTAAGATGACCCGGGGTAACATGAAAAAACAAGCTTAAAGCCGGCGTATGTGACCTCTGGAATAATATAGACATGTATTCAAGCTGCTTTAGCACAAAAATTCAGTTAAAATATATTAAGAGTTAAAAGATACACCCCCCAAAAAATAGAAATACAACTTCCAGAAGTAGGACCAGGACATAGGACATAGGGGAAGCAGGTATTTAATAAACGTTTAAAAAAAGATAACCTCATAGTAAATCTATAATTGCTATTGTAGGGAACCTTGCTTACACTCCGACAAACTTCATCTCTGGTACTCAATAAGTAAACAACTCCGGTGATACATTTGATGAGTAAACTCGTGTTCTTTATTGGCTCTGTCACTTGCTTACACTTTCATTCATCTCACAGCTCTGACTGCCCTCGTCCTCTACCGTCGCTGTTCTCTACCTCTCTCTGCTCTCTGTCGTT
>CAXITT010000004.1:369458-452882 GCA_964033795.1 Lymnaea stagnalis | reverse complement strand
GAACCTTGCTTACACTCCGACAAACTTCATCTCTGGTACTCAATAAGTAAACAACTCCGGTGATACATTTGATGAGTAAACTCGTGTTCTTTATTGGCTCTGTCACTTGCTTACACTTTCATTCATCTCACAGCTCTGACTGCCCTCGTCCTCTACCGTCGCTGTTCTCTACCTCTCTCTGCTCTCTGTCGTTCCTCTGTCACCAATCTAACCGTCCCCTCTTATAGGTCCACCAGCCAACCCAAGCGTCGCTAGAGATTACTCCCCCTACCTTCTTAGTCTTGATTCATCCGCTACGCGCCAAACACCTGGACTGAACTCTGCCGTGGGTTTTGCCCCTCATCCCTGCCCGCTGCATTCCTCGCCTTAATTTAATTGGTCAGTCTTCGACCCGCTCCGCTGACCTCCATTGTGTTCCACGTCTTAATTTATATGCTACCCGCCAAACACCTGGACTGAACTCTGCCGTGGGTTTTTCCCCTCACCCTGTCCACCTGGACTGAGGCTGAACTCTCTACACTATTATGAAAGTCCGCTCAGGGCGGCATAATATCTCGCTACGCCACTGTCTTCACCGTGCACTGTTAGCCAGTGCAGACCAGTCTCTCCAACAAGTTCCAATTTTTACCGACGGCAATACAAACTAAGACAAGGATAGATCGTCAGCTATTGGATACCATGTGAAATGGTCATGTCCAGAGTCTAGCTTGGCCGTAACGAGCTGTGAAAATAAAACACCATCTCTGTAGTAAGTACATTTCTTTAGCGCCTACTTTGTTTCCTAGCAGTCCCCTACAGTCAACTAATTTCTAAGTGTACGTAAGCTGTTCCTGGAGATTAACGACGTTTATTGCCAATAGGGCGTTAAACCTCGTTCTGACGTCGTCGGCCGCGTCTTCAAGTGACGATGATGTATCTTCTCATCTGCAGACTTATGAGTCTGAGTTTAACAGACGTTGGATGGCGAAGGCTTTTGTTTCTTTGCCTTGCTGCTGGCTTTTCGTTTAACAGTTTGTGTTTTACACCTCCTGGTAAGCATGTGTGGACGAGGGCTGCCTTCATATCAATCATGCAGGTGTCCTTGGGTAGACGCGGTAGAAGGGTTCTGCAAGCGTACAAGGGCGACACGGAAGGAGAAAACGCTTGTACGATAGTATGGCGAGGAAGCATCATAGCAGGTATACGGTGTCTTTTGTTTAGTTAAGAGTCATGATATTGGGGACTCGCACGTCCCTGGTCAAGGGTTCATTTTCCCGGGAAATTCACGGGAGCTCACATTTAAGCAGCTGGAGAAGCACTGGTGGACTTAAGAAAGAATATCGTCGTTTCACCCAGTGATGTAGCTGGTGGCTTTTCTGAGCTCTTCCGGTGCTGTCTAGTTTATCCAGAAGTCAAATACATTTTGATACAACCTACCGAATCGTTACGAACCGTTGAAGGTCGCATATCACATAAGATTGGTTAAATTGTTTGAATGATTAGGCCATTTTTTTTCTTTCCTGATTTGCTTTTTTAAACTGTGCTTTCCACAAAAGCGATCAGTTTTTATTCGTCTTTTTTTCCTAAAAATTTTAGTAACTTTTTTTTTTCTTCAAAATCTAGTCATATACAATTAAATGCTGCCTCACGTAGCAATCTACCCCTTTCTCCCCCATCCTATTTTCACCCTCTTAGCCAAAATTACGCCTGCGGATGTATAACCCCAATTGATTCTTCATTTGTGCCCGTCTTAACCTGAGGCGTAGTAAGCTCCGTGTTTAGCCTTAAATAACCGTCCCATGATGCAACAGAAAACTAATGGAAAAAAGAGAGACCGAACCGACTTTAATTAAATCAATCTCTCAAATGTATGCACAAGGGCTAGGTTGAGACCCAATGGCTGAGTTTAGGCCCAAGGGCTGAGATGAGGCCCAATGGCGGAGTTAAGGCCCAATGGCTTAGTTGAGGCACAAGGGCTGAGTTGAGGCACAAGGGCTGAGTTGAGCCACAATGGCTGAGTTGAGGCACAATGGCTGAGTTGAGGCACAAGGGCTGAGTTGAGGCAGAAGGGCTGAATTGAGGCACAATGGCTGAGTTGAGGCACAATGGCTGAGTTGAGGCACAAGGACTGAGTTGAGCCACAATGGCTGAGTTGAGGCACAATGGCTGAGTTGAGGCACAATGGCTAAGTTGAGGCATAATGGCTGGATTGAGGCACAAGAGCAGAGTTGAGGCACAAGAGCAGAGTTGGGGCACACGGACAGAGTTGAGGCATAAGGGCTGGATTGAGGCACAAGAGCAGAGTTGGGGCACAAGGAAAGAGTTGAGGCACAAGGGCTGAGTTGAGGCACAAGGACAGAGTTGAGGCACAAGGGCTGGATTGAGGCACAAGAGCAGAGTTGAGGCACAAGGGCAGAGTTGGGACACAAGGACAGAGTTGAGGCACAAGGGCTGGATTGAGGCACAAGGGCTGGACTGAGGCACAAGAGCAGAGTTGGGGCACAAGGGCAGATTTGAGGCACAAGGGCAGATTTGAGGCACAAGGGCTAGATTGTGGCACAAGAGCAGAGTTGAGGCACAAGGACAGAGTTGAGGCACAAGGGCTGGATTCGGGCACAAGAGCAGAGTTGAGGCACAAGGACAGAGTTGAGGCGCAAGGACAGAGTTGAGGCACAAGAGCATAGTTGAGGCACAAGAGCAGAGTTGAGGCACAAGAGCAGAGTTGAGGCACAAGGACAGAGTTGAGGCACAAGGACAGAGTTGAGGCACAAGTGCTGAGTTGAGGCACAAGTGCTGAGTTGAGGCACAAGGACAGAGTTGAGGCACAAGAACAGAGTTGAGGCACAAGAGCAGAGTTGAGGCACAAGGACAGAGTTGAGGCACAAGGGCTGAGTTGAGGCACAAGGGCAGAGTTGAGGCACAAGGGCTGAGTTGAGGCACAAGGACAGAGTTGAGGCACAAGGGCTGAGTTGAGGCACAAGGGCTGAGTTGAGGCACAATGGCTGAGTTGAGGCACAATGGCTGAGTTGAGGCACAAGGGCTGAGTTGAGGCACAAGGACAGAGTTGAGGCACAAGGGCTGAGTTGAGGCACAAGGACAGAGTTGAGGCACAAGGGCTGAGTTGAGGCACAAGAGCAGAGTTGAGGCACAAGGGCAGAGTTGGGGCACAAGGGCAGAGTTGAGGCACAAGGGCTGATTTGAGGCACAAGGGCTGGGTTGTGGCACAAGGGCAGAGTTGAGGCACAAGGACAGAGTTGAGGCACAAGGGCTGGATTGGGGCACAAGAGCAGAGTTGAGGCACAAGGACAGAGTTGAGGCGCAAGGACAGAGTTGAGGCACAAGAGCAGAGTTGAGGCACAAGAGCAGAGTTGAGGCACAAGAGCAGAGTTGAGGCACAAGGACAGAGTTGAGGCACAAGGACAGAGTTGAGGCACAAGTGCTGAGTTGAGGCACAAGTGTTGAGTTGAGGCACAAGGATAGAGTTGAGGCACAAGAACATAGTTGAGGCACAAGAGCAGAGTTGAGGCACAAGGACAGAGTTGAGGCACAAGTGCTGAGTTGAGGCACAAGGATAGAGTTGAGGCACAAGGGCTTGATTGAGGCACAAGAGCAGAGTTGAGGCACAAGGGCTGAGTTGAGCCACAATGGCTGAGTTGAGGCACAATGGCTGAGTTGAGGCACAAGGGCTGAGTTGAGACAGAGGGGCTGAATTGAGGCACAATGGCTGAGTTGAGGCACAATGGCTGAGTTGGGACACAAGGACAGAGTTGAGGCACAAGGGCTGGATTGAGGCACAATAGCAGAGTTGAGGCACAAGGGCAGCGTTGAGGCACAGGGCTGGACTGAGGCACAAGAGCAGAGTTGGGGCACAAGGGCAGAGTTGAGGCACAAGGGCAGATTTGAGGCACAAGGGCTGGATTGAGGCACAAGAGCAGAGTTGAGGCACAAGGGCTGGATTCAGGCATAAGAGCAGAGTTGAGGCACAAGGGCTGAGTTGAGGCACAAGGACAGAGTTGAGGCACAAGGGCTGAGTTGAGGCACAAGAGCAGAGTTGGGGCACAGGGGCAGAGTTGGGGCACAAGAGCAGAGTTGAGGCATAAGGGCTGTATTAAGGCACAAGAGCAGGGTTGAGGCACAAGGACAGAGTTGAGGCACAAGGGCTGAGTTGAGGCACAAGAGCAGAGTTGGGGCACAGGGGCAGAGTTGGGGCACAAGAGCAGAGTTGAGGCATAAGGGCTGTATTAAGGCACAAGAGCAGGGTTGAGGCACAAGGACAGAGTTGAGGCACAAGGGCTGAGTTGAGGCACAAGAGCAGAGTTGGGGCACAGGGGCAGAGTTGGGGCACAAGAGCAGAGTTGAGGCATAAGGGCTATGTTGAGGCCCGATGGCTTAGATGAGTCTTAAGGGATGGGTTGAGGTCCGGTCTGATGTTGAAAAGACGGAGGAAACAAGCTTTCAACTTCTAAAGATCAGACTTTAAAAACAAGATGGAGGCGTGAAGTCGAAGATTCAATTATTTGCCCGACTCCGAACAGTACATTGTAAAAAGAGAAAGAATATCGTCTGCACATCTTATTTGTAATTTATAAATGAATGACGGGAAGTGGGTCAATTAGCGGTCCGAAAATTTTGTAAAAAAGATACCAACAAAAGCGAAGCTAATAGAAAGGATTTTAAAAAATTGTATTATTTTAACAATTAAAAACAGCTTTTGTTACAGTAACTGGATGGCGAATCTTTTCTTCACTGTTCACCGATGCAAAAGGTTGAATAGATGGCGGTTTGTAAACATCTCCAGTAAAGATCGATAAATCGTCCAGGTACACCATGACATTCTCTGTTTAAGGTGACTTTAGTTTTTATGGCGTCGAATCAGAGTAAGGTATTTTTTTTAAAGCAAATTACAATTCTTGACATCCAGCAGGGCAGCATCCCGTGGATGTAGACAGGCTAGATCGTAGAAGGATCTTATTCTGTGTAGCACCAAATTAAAAAAAACAACAAATACTACACTACCGAACACGATGTTGCCTTGGTGATTTCATTATTACAGTTGAAGCGTGCGGGGGGTTGTTCATAGGACAAATGAAATTTAACTTAAAGAGCTAATGACATGCAGAAGAGCAAGATGAGATTGAGTACACCATGTACAAACTTAAAATGATCGATGCCTACGTTCATATAAAATAAACCATATATGGTGATAAAGTTCTAGCGTCACGACTTTGTGTGAGAGGCATGCCTACGGCGTTCACTGTCACAAATATGTCACCAGCGGAGAAATGACTGAAACAACTATACTCACAGAAGTTTACGTTCGAAACTATGTCACAAGCAGTTTACTTACGAAACGGTGTCAAAAGCAGTTTAACTCCGAAATTAGGTCACAAGAAGTTTACTTACGAAATTAGGTCACAAGAAGTTTTACTTACGAAGCGTGCCACAAACAGTTTACTTAGGAAACTATGTCACAAGACTAAATAAACTATATTTATTTATTTAGGCATTTTTATATAGCGCTTACCTTAAAGCTCTAAGCGCTTTACAATTATTAAAAAAACATGTAAACTAACTAAAATAAAAATGAGACATTAGGATAGTAACTACTATACTATAGAAACAATTAAATTGGCTATAAAACGAGGACACTATATCCCAAATACTCAACAGATTCAAACAAAAAGTTTTCAGAAAGTGACTGTCAACCAGTTATTTCTAAAGGACATTCCATAAATAAGGTTTAGTTGTTTTTTTATAAGACATGACAGAGAAAGTTTGTTTTTATAAGACATCCCAGATATAGTTAGTTTCCATATAAGACATTTCTTGATATATAGTTCGTTTCCATGTAAGACATTTCAGATAAACAATTTGTTTTCTAAGACATTCAAGACATATATATATATATATATATATATATATATATATATATTGGTTATATGACACTCCAGATACACATTACTTACCAGATTCCACGGAACCAATAACTGAGGATATCCATAGTCAAAGACAGGAGATTAGAGGTGAATGACTCTAGAACGACCCGCTAAATCCATCTTAATGTTTACGCTTCAAACACCGAGACACACGTTGGTTGACCAAAATCGTGGTCATTAGTTTCGTCTAAGGTCACTCGGTCAATAAGATCTCTGGTTCAGAGGGATCACAGCTTAAACCAGGTCACTCATTCGTTGTAAGAGCTACCGTTCTTTCCCAGGCCCATTAAGTAGCATCAATGCGATTGGTTCAAGGTCGTTTAAAACAAAGGAATGCCAGGCAGTGACAGTTTGCCAGTCAGGTCACGGTAGGTCAACAACACGAACACTCACCGCGAAATACCACCACTGGTTAATTCCAGGTCATTGGCTTAATATCACGTACGATAAAGTCACTGACTTCAAAGTCACATTTACCGACAGTGCGGCAAAGTCAGTCCGGTGACAGGTCACCAGATTAATAGATCTAAATCACTACAATAACAAGGTCACCGAAGCGTGAAATTCTCGGGATCGATAGCCAAGCACGACTTATCCCAGACACATTAGTGTCCCCGCCACACGGAGCCGTAGTTCCAATATTTTTGCTGATGAGTAGCGGAGACGGCAAATCACCTGCGGTTTCTTAAGTCCCCCACCGTGCGTCAATGGGACTCGGATCAATAAGCAGACATGTCCTACTGGCCGTGTCTGTCTACAGCCCTCTTGAGAAATCTACCTGTCAAAGAGTCACGGTACCACAGCACCGAAAATAGCATCATGCGCTGACCTGTCTACAGCCCTCTTGAGAAATCTACCTGTCAAAGAGTCACGGTACCTCAACAGCATCATGCACTGACCTGTCTACAGCCCTCTTGAGAAATCTACCTGTCAAAGAGTCACGGTACCACAGCACCGAAAACAGCATCATGCGCTGACCTGTCTACAGCCCTCTTGAGAAATCTACCTGTCAAAGAGTCACAGTACCACAGCACCGAAAACAGCATCATGCACTGACCTGTCTACAGTCATCTTAAGAAATCTACCTGTCAAAGAGTCACGGTACCCCAACAGCATCATGCACTGACCTGTCTACAGTCATCTTAAGAAATCTACCTGTCAAAGAGTCACGGTACCACAGCACCGAAAACAGCATCATGCGCTGACCTGTCTACAGTCATCTTAAGAAATCTACCTGTCAAAGAGTCACGGTACCCCAACAGCATCATGCGCTGACCTGTCTACAGTCATCTTAAGAAATTTAGCTGTCAAAGAGTCACGGTACCCCAACAGCATCATGCACTGACCTGTCTACAGTCATCTTAAGAAATCTACCAGTCAAAGAGTCACGGTACCCCAACAGCATCATGCGCTGACCTGTCTACAGCCCTCTTAAGAAATCTACCTGTCAAAGAGTCCCGGTACCTCAACAGCATCATGCACTGACCTGTATACAGCCCTCTTGACAAATCTACCAGTTACAGAGTCACGGTACCCCAACAGCACCATGCACTGACCCAAATATTCATGTCAATTTAATCGGGGAATGCTTCTTGGGCCGCCGATAACCAATGTCGCTTCACGTAGTAGTTTTCCCAACTTTCGAAAGAGAACAACTAAATATTATCTGATAGATATTCGCTAGAAGATGCCCCGTCACAGCAAATAGCACATTTATTAGTAGTTAGACCGCAATGTTTGTGGATAGAAGTTGCTCTTTGAGTGAGTCAAACAAACAAAATAATTAAAAACACAAAAAAGCGCCCTAGCGACCGCTCAAGTAGAAAACCCGCCCACTAAAATGACGATTTATAAGTAGAGTCAGTAGAGTCAAAGATCTTGTAAATAGCACAACTACCGGTTCGAAATACACTTTTTTTTTTTTTTTACAACATTCTCCGGCGTCACCACTTGGAGTATCTTGATTCTTCTTTCACTACACACAGTGGTGTCATAGTCACTGCCCCCCCCCCCCCCAATTGCCCCCTTTCCGCCACACACCAACAGTAAGCGTCATTAAACCTAGCAGGCGAGAATGGTTTTACGGTCTGACATCCGAATCAAGGCATACACTTGAACTACGGATTATGAAAACAACAACTCACACCGCGAGCAACAAGTCAAGCAGGAACGGATTGACTTCTGAACAAAGATTAGAGCACTGTACAGAAATATCCCTGATGCTATGAATGGCGGAATACAGACGGAATTGTAATTCTCCCATTCACGAACTTCTATCTTCGGTTTGCATCCTCCCATCCCTCCACCCCCCCCCTTTTTTTTTTTTTACCAATCTCGGAACATCATCTTCTATTTCCGTCTCACAGACAGACGTTACTATTTTAAGAAATTATTAATAATTTAATGTGCTCGTGGCGTCACAGAGTTATTTTCTGCCACATGACTAAAAATAAACGGCTGAAAGATTGTCATCTCTGCAGCGTCTATTGATTGTGAGGCTCAATCGGCTGAAACAGTGCCACCGCGGCCACATGTAACCAGATCGTGGAGAAACCTGTGCACGGGTAATTATTTTGTTGTGATTCTCGAAATGATTCTCCTTTTCACTACACAAGTCTCGAATCACTTGAAGCTGACGACATACGGTTTCTAGTTTCCTCAAGGGACACATACAAATAACACAACGGGGAAAAATCTCTATTGCATTCAGATCAGGCGGTTTCAATAGGCAGTTCTAAAAATTAGTTTATCTCTTGTAATCTCCTAGGTAGTACGCCCCAAGGAATTATGTGGTATGCGCGCTTTAGTTTTGGAAAACTTAACTTCCGCCTCTAGTCTAGAGCGCTTCCGTTTCTAAGCACAGCGTGCATTGATTTCACTGAGATTTTCTAACACTAACATGTAACTTTAAAAAAAAAAATATTTTCAATTACTGTTGTTTCTTGTTCAGCATTGTCTGCCGACGAGGTCATGTAGCCGAAACGTCCCTTTAATTGTCATGTCTTGACACTTCAAGCCTAACCACCATTGTTCCACAATTTCCTTCCAAAGGACAAACCCTCAAGATATTTCAGGAGCGGCCATAGATACGAAAAAGGGGGGGGGGGGGAACGTGACCTAATCTAAGGTTTCACTGAGCCCTCTCCAATTCAATTTAAGAAATCCATTTAAACACGAACGTACAGAAGCCGTTTTTAAAAGAACTTTAAGTAATTATAAGAAATGTTTTATTCATCACTAGAGTATATTGAAGGCCCGGGCGTGAAAGTGAAGTTACGCCAATATTCTCAACTGCATGGCAACTTTTATATCAGCAACCACTGTTACCAGGAAGCAGTCGGTTCACGGGTACAGCCGTATAACTGAGGATCACCGTCAACGATTTGATCGCATGAATACAAAGTAAATTTCACTACGACCTGGTGGCTTTATCTCTGAAACTACACCGACATAGATTTATTATTTTATAATAGGAGGCCTTACTGCGCGAAACTTGCACCGACTGCTTTTAGGCTTAGTTTGATACCCACACACATGGGACTATTTATAATGAGCCAAGCTTGCTGCTCACATTTATCTAGCTTGCACCTCAGTGTATACTTCCAGAATATATTTAATATGTGAAGAATTATTTTTTTAAATTATGAAATATGAAACTATAAATTTACACTAGAACGTCTATGGAAAGCCACATAGAAATATGAAATTACAACTTTACTCTGGGAAAAGTATAGACATCCAATTTGAAATAACTTCCAAAAGCCAACTACTTCATGACTCTGAATAATATTGAAATCAAGCCATGAAACCAAGGAGGAAAATAATGAAGTGGATGACAATTCTATAGAATAAGTAGGCAGTGGAGATTTGGTCCCAAGCGCCGACAGGCTGTAACTCAATCCATTCATTATACCTCTGGCTTTATGTTATACGTTCAGCTCTACATCCAATCCTTTGTGCCCGGTCTACGAACATAAAGATCAGGTCATGTAGAGTTGTGACAACACCCGACAAGCCAAACGGATATCATACTGTGACAGCCACACCCAGAGACAGTGATGCCACGTGACAGTTAAAATGCATCTCATACACCTAAGGTAAAGAGTCAAACGTGAAGGAACATGTCAGAAGTATAGAAAACAGACTCCCAACTTTGAGATGCCGCTGTCATGGTGAAATAACTCTGCGGTTGAAAAGTGGGTGGGCCATTAGAATAATAAAGTTATTACATTAGCTAGCTACATACTTCAGTTTCTATTTGAAATCCATAATATAACGACTGCAGATATTGCATGGAATACTTCTGTCTAGCATGTAATTTTGTGACATAACAGTGGTTAACAACAATAAAAAAACTGTTGACAAAATTGCAGACTTCTCTTTTCAAATTTTGCAATGAAAATCTTAGCAACCATCTGATATTTAGTTTCCGGCACTAAGTACTGTCACCCAAGGGATGAACTTTCTCACTTTGTGTTACAGACTGGCTGCACAGGGGAATAAAAAAGAGGGTAGCACACTCATTTCCTGTCTCTAAGGTATTCATGCGCCATATTAATGTAATAGCTATTTTCCAATCAAATTTCATTACTCAGTATTTTAGGATTTGTAAACTATATTTCTCCTGTCGCAGAACCCAAACATATTATATTTAGGAAATGAGCATTTTGGTAAGAGCTGAGTGGGTAAGAAATGAGTGGGTAAGTGATGGGTCGTTAAGAGATCGGTGGGTAAGAGATGGGTGGTTAAGAGATGGGTGAGTAAGAGATGAGTGGGTTAGAGCTGGGTTGGTTAGAGCTGTATATTTCGGGCATTAAAATACAAAGTGGTTTAAGAGTAGGTGCTCTGAAAGAGGTTTGCTTTTCCCTTCTGTTTTAATTACTATACGATTGAAATTAGACTCCTCAATAATGTATTCGGGAGTCGCTCCCGCATCTCTATTTATGTTAAGATGTGCCAGTGTCAGACAGTGCACCTGGGGCATACTGTATACTGGTCTATCTCTCAACATTTTCTTTACGACACCGGCCTATCTCTCCACATTTCCTAACCTATAATGTATATTGGTCTATCTCTCAACATTTTCTAAGCCATACTGGTCTGTCTCTCCACAATTTATCAGCTGCACTGGTCTATCTTTCCACATTTTCTCAGCTTAACTAGCATATCTCTCCACATTTCCTAAGCTTTGATGTATATTGATTCATCTCTCAACATTTTTCTCAGCTACACTGCCCTTTCTCTCCACAATTTATCAGTTGCACTGGTCTATATTTACACATTCTCAACTACACTAGCCAATGGCTCTACATTTGCTCCAAATTTTCTCAGCTACACTGGCCTATCTCTTCATATTTTATAAGCCATAGGGGGCTATCTCTCCACAATTTATCAGCTGCACTGGTCTATCTTTCCACATTTTCTCAGCTAAACTAGCATAGCTCTCCACATTTCCTAAGCTGTAATGTATATTGGTCTATCTCTTCACATTTTCTCAGCTACACTGGCCTATCTCTCCACATTTTTTCAGCTTCAATGGCCCACCTCTCAACATTTTTTTGTTTCTCAGTCTCAGACGAGCCCAGCTCATGTCTGCACGCAAACATTCACATCTATTATTAGCCGCCTATCGCCAACCCCCCTTCCCCAACCCCCCAATCACCTTCATGTATGAACCCGTCTCCTCGGTGCTGGCTTTCTCAATTGGCCTGGGCTAATTTGTGCGCAATTAGACGTACCTAAGTGCTCACGCAACAGTATGCACGCCAACTGGCCGAGCAACTCGACCGGTGCGCAGCTCTCGGCCACAGTATCTATTTCAAAGAACTCTGAAAATCTGCATAAAGACCTCAGGCAAATAAGAGATCAGAGGCGGGTCCTGAGAGGGGTCGGGGAAGATCACCGACAATGGTGAAACTAGGAAATGTACACAAGGGCTTATAATATGGATGGTTAAAAAGTGTTTCTCCTCTGGAACTAACTAAAGCACAAGATGGTGCGTGCCGAGATTTAAAAAAAAAAAGCCTCTGGGGCCAGACATTAAAAGGATATAAGGGAAAAGTGGCAGTGGCCTATGATTCAGTTCAAAAGCCATTTCCCCCATACATTTGCCTTGCAAATAGCATTAAGCTACAACGCTAGTGATTAAAATGACTAAGGAGAGAGAGAGAGAGAGAGAGAGCATCTACCCCCATACCGACTGAAGGAATCGAGGTTACATAGAAACCAGAATGTCACATGCGAGGTCCTCTATCATTGCATTATTTAATTGCTTTGTTTATCACCCTTAACAATGTGTTTTTTCCAGACTGCACATTGCTAAGACAATGGTTTTATTTTTGGAAACATTCTTTCAGTATAATAATAATAAATAATAATAAAGTTCATTTTTTAAAAAAACATGCTTCATCCCTAATTAAGGCTCGAAGCGCGGTACAAAGTCAACCATATATGACAATTTATATTTTTCCACAAATAAAATACAAAGCGGAACAATACAAAATCTAAATCGAGGAATTTGAGCAAGCTGGAATCAAGGAGGTAGACTACATCAACCCAGCTGGTGAGTGCGAAAAATATGTGTTCAACTTAGTTTTGAAAGACTGAGAGCTGTTTCTGAGAGCGACAGGAACGGCGTTCCAGATTCTTGGGCCAGCTAAAGTGAAAGTGCGCCTTCCGTAAGTATCAAGGCGGACTCGCTGTGACCAGAGTTTGCCACTATCGGATGAACGAAGTGATCTGGTGGGTACATAAGGTGCTTTGAGTAAGGACGGCGCCAGGTCATGCAAACAACGGTAGCACAGAGTTGCAATTTTGTACTCTATGCGAGCGCGGACCGGCAGCCAATGCAGCTCTCTCAGAAGTGTTTTAGCATGGTCAATTTTGCGTATGCGAGCCGCATTATTCTGTGCTTTTTTAATTTAATCCAGGAGCGTAGTCGGAAGACCCACCATGAGAGCATTGCATTTGATAGCACGAATGCGGACATCAGCCTCTTTGATGCATCAAACGTTAAAATTGCATTTTGTTACCTAAGAATAGCACAACTGAAAATTGTAATAATGTCAACAATGAAACGAAGTAAACAAATGAACTTGATTGAGTGGTGCATTCTGGGACTAAAGATACAAGTTCAAGCAGAAGGAATCTGGAAAATTTAGGACAGACACAATAGTAAAGAATTCGGGCACTTTAGGACAGACACAGGTTAGAACAAAAAATCGGCCACTGTACGGCAGACACAGGCATGAAGAATTCAGATAAAATAAAATAATACAGACAGCAAATAAAAGAAATTAATTGTCTATAATTCATGGCCAATGAAAGAGGATGATTGCAGCTCTTGTATCCGTAAGCGCAAAGGAAAGTTCGGCTGGAAGGCTACATAATCATAGTGGTTCTCTGTACTTATTCAAGAATTACCATCAGAAATTGTAGGAACAAACACCGGGTAGTTCATTCTGTTTATCTTTTGAAGGTGTATTGATAGAGGAAATATTCATTAAGACTACATATAACTGTACAAATAAGGGATACTTGAGTTTTAGATAATGCGGATTGCAACAAGAGGTGAGAACCCTGTGACTTAATAAGGTTATAGAACCACATACGGCATAGCGCTACAGTTGGCATATAATTAGTCTGTTATCTCAATGCTTACCTCATTATGATATCGCCAAATATGTTATACAGAGTCGGTGGAATGTTTCCAGGAATGATAGCTGTCCTGATTTAATGATGGAGAGAGGAGGTCAAGTTAACGGTGTAGTGTTAGACTTTAAGTGTAACCAATTAAAGACATTGCTTTTATGAAATAACAAAGTAGTGCATCCCCTTCCACAACTAATTGGTCAATTAATTAACACGGGCTGAAGGCGTATAGTGTTATCAATAAAATACATCCATCATAATTAGGGGCCATTAATTTAGTACTTACGCACTGAGGGGGGGGGGTGTTGTCGATTTTGCATACGCGTGAATATGGCCCCTAATTATGATGGATGTATTTTATTGATAACACTATACGCCTTCAGCCCGTGTTAATTAATTACATCCATCATAATTAGGGGCCATTAATTTAGTACTTACGCACTGAGGGGGGGGGGTGTTGTCGATTTAGCATACGCGTGAATATGGCGCGGGGGGGGGGCGTATGTGTCTCGGTAGAAAGTACGTGCAGTTATTCAAAAATTGTATTTTGTTTACGTACTAAACGGATGGCCTCTTACCAGAGATTTGATCTCCAATCACCACCACTACCCCTACCGAAAAGCAGCATTCGCATGACAGGAGGCCCAACAAATGAGTGACGTCAGTTAAATGTTCAGGTAGTACCGGTATAGGATTGTTGTGATGGCGACTACACTCAGTTTGCTGATTTATGCGCAATCTTAATGCCATGCATCTCATTACTCTTACTTCGGCTCCTACCTAAAGTTACTTGCGAAAATGTTGATAACACTGTTGTATCAAGCAGAACACGATTAGAAAACATTTAAACTGTAAGTAATAACGCCATCAGTTAATATGGCAATACAAAGGAGTCAGTGTTAGGTCACAGTGCGAGTGTCTTAACTTAAAAATTTAGCGACAGTTTTTAACATACAACTCTAGAGGTCTCTTTTACAACAGTAAATTTAATAATGGTTCATAACAGCGGCAACAGACGATGTCGCCATTAAGACTGAGAATAATAAATGAAGGACTTCGTTCAAGCTAGAGGGCTTCACATATTGTGTGCATTCAGCCGCAAGGTGATGTATGTGATTGTTTTTAACGTAGACGTCGCATTATATCTTTCACATTAATGATACCCAAATTCTTGTACTTCATCTTTTGGATAGTGCACCAAACGTCCGTCAATAATGTAGCACTTCCTCTTCTACCATTTCCCTCCGTCATGGCCAAATCCAGACGCTTAAGTTTTTTGAACTGATTTTTCTTTATTATTCAGTCCTGTCGGCTGAAGAAGTCTCTTAGCCGAAAGGATCTCTTTTCATTGTCCTATCTCTTCACTTCCAGGATGAACTTTTTTCCCAAATTTCCTTAAGATTAAGTGCTTATTGTGATCGTTTGGCGGTCTATTTTATTTACATTTTTCGATGAAACGCATTTGGAGATCCCCGCAAATAACTTTGATGGCAATGATCTACTTACTGATGTTTCCATTTACATTGCACCGATCTAAGAGCGGATCTGTCGTACGTTTTGTAGCCTAATGGCAAGCATAGGGGGGGGGGCGGGTTCATTCTATAACCAGCGGCCTAAATACAACTATATTGAGGATATTGATTTGTGCGCTTCAGAAAAAAAAATAGATCTTGGAAGTGTTATGTTTAAATTGTTCTAGTTTAAAATTGTTGTCGTGGTAAGAATATCTTTTTAATCTATGAGCTGAAAATGAATATGAGAATTTTAAATAAAACAAGTTTTAATTTCTTTGCATTAATAAAAGAATCTTAACTTATTATTTAAACTGCAAATTGGTGGTGCTGTGCACGTCTACCTGACCCGCGCGTCTACTTGACCCGCAGAGACAACTCGTTACAGCAAATGATTCATTTATTTTCAAGAGTTTACAAGACTGCATTTATTAGGGACATCTTTACTCAAGAAATATCAAGGTTAGAACGCCAAGTGCTGACATATATCCTTCCCCAACCCCCACTTCATCCGCTCAAACGACACGACCAATACATTATTGGTTGATCAAGTATTATTAGATATCACAGGTTCGACTGGAAATTGATGACGTCAAAACATAATTACAATGTACACACGCGCACACACACACACACAAAACAAAACACACAAAAATAACCAAAAACTTTGAACGCATAACCAAAACAAACAACAAAACATGAATTTAAGGAACTAACTCCGATTCGTGTGGTAATAGATCAGCTTTTGTCTATGCTATGATTTAAAATTTTTCAATAATAGATTTTAAAAAAACACTGATATTTTCAAATGTTATTCGAGCAGAGACGGTCAATAAACGAACGTTACTTTTTGGTACCTGTAGATACAGCCTGCGGGTGACAGGATACCCTTTAATCGTGGACATGACGAACCCGTTCCTCTTTTCATTACAAAATAACGTATTGATTTATTCACGTTGTTAAAGACTTCATTTCATTTTCTAATATGAATTAAACGAAACGATATAGAAAAATGCCACTCCGCAATCGTTTATTTACCTTTGAAATAATCTCACCAAATAACTTGAGAACCACTGGGCCAAGGACAGACTGTGGATTCCAAGAAATGCTTCCTCTCCCTGGGTTAGTCACATCAACAACAAAAGAAGGGGACGTCGAGGAGTCAGCTGTTTCAAATCAACTTATTGCATGTCAGAAGACTTGACGTGAAACAAGACAACACCACAATTACAAAGATAATGCCGGCCAATTTAAGGGTGTGGAATAATCATTACATGTAGAAGGTCACGTGATGCAGGCTCGCACAACATGGATGGTGGCACGGAGATCAGGTAAAAGTGGGCCGACCTGCCGAAAGTAATAATGATAATAATCCTATCCAACTTGATTGAAAGGTTGTCAAAAGAATAAGTGAAAAAGAGTATAGATAACAGAGTGCAGGTTTTTCTGTTGCAAGCAGCAATTATCTTGTTATCTAATCGATTTTTTTTACAAAGTTAAGTGCCAGTGTTAGACATGTTTTCCGTTTCTATCTAGTGTCTACACTTTTCTTGGTCGACTTTAAACTAAAACATCGTATGAATAGATACGTTTTTGTGGAGCGAATGCTTCTAATTATAAGTGTGTGCCTTATATTGATGAAGCCTATGAGCAGAAACATTGCAAAGCAATGAATAATGAAGGCTAGACGTTGTTGTAGTGGTAGAGTTAAATCACTTACTCTATTATTCCTTTAATACGGCTTGTCATTTAGTGGCGGGAATCTATTAATAGAACTGCTGTAATCATCCGGGTACTCAGGTCGGACAAAATGTCAACACAGTTCATTACTCTTACGATAGCGAAGTGGCCCTTAAACTAAATCAAACTTTGTTGACAAATATATTTTAAAAATACTTTACACAATTTTTTTTACTGCTTTTGCTATATTCAAGGATATACATTTTGTGAGATGGGACTTCATGGCACATGTAACAGTGACTCTAGATACATTACAAAGATCGTCCGCACATGCAGGGTGTTAGGTTTTATTCATTTCCTAAAACACACAAAAATTTAGAAAAATGTAAAAGATGGGTTCACGCCTGTAGCAGAGTAGTTTTTTGTTGTTGTCCACGGTCTATCTAGACACATGTCCACAGTCTATCTAGACACATGTCAGTATATCTAGATACATGTCCACTGCCCACAGTCTATCTAAACACATGTCCACAGTCTATCTAAACAGATGTTTGTATGCAGTAAACATTTTGTTGGTGGAAAATGTCCCACAGAAAAGTTTCCAGATCCACTACTATACTGCAGCTTTAGATGAGTTTATTTCAATTTTCATTTTCTTAAAATGAACAATTTGAAAAATAATTAAATTGTCAATTTAATTAAGGATGATATAGTCTCAGAGAGTATTTACTATACCAGTGACATCTGCTTCAACGTAATAGATAGTATGCTATCCCTGCCCAATTCATATTATAATTTATACAGTAATTATGTGGTGATCTGGTGTAAGTCTGACTACATACGGACAGTAATTGTAATAATTTCAAGTACAAGTCATTTTATTTTATCTTCAGGTGAATTTTTTAAAAATAAAACAGAAAGAAGCCCCCTGACGAGACAAACAAACAAATATGTTTTATGGTTTTAAGATTTGTTTGGCCGGCCTTCTATAAATAGTAACATTACGTAGTGCACTATGGCGTTTTCCGGTCTGAGAAATGACAAGCCCTGTTAAAAGAAATTGCTGAATGCTATTCTTGGGAACAACACATAGCAGTGTCTGATTGATGTCCCTTTAAGCGTTGTTGTTTTGAAAGTACCATTGGAGCTCTATCTTTCTAATATTTTAAGACGTTCCTGAATACAAAAAAATAAAATAAAAATGACTTCGATTACCTTTTAGATATAACTAAGGACGGCATTTAGGGTTGCTTAAATAGATAGCTTAAAATAATGGCTCAGTAATCAAAGCTTGACAAAGATGAAAAGGACAATTACAGAAGAATGACTCAACATGAAGGCGAGTGAGACCACGGCAGATCACGGGGGTGGGGTAAGCGGGAATAAGACACTTACAAATTTCACACACAAACATTCACACACACAAACATTCACACATATCACTGTTAGTCACGACCCATCCCACTTTTCTTTTTCTTTTCCCACAAGAGGAAGATGAAATGATTTTTAGTGGGTTGAGAACTATATATGATATTTTAAATTAATGATAGGTTGAGTAAGGATAAGGTATTTTCACATAAGAATATCGACGAAATCTGTTGAACTAATACTGTTGTTGTTGTTTTTCATTTTACTGGTAATATCTTTAAGGCAGTCATTGTATTAAATAATCAATGTATTGCAGGTTCAGCGCAGGGAAAACATCCATGGCATTTCTCACATAGCAACTCCATAATTTCCTTCAAATCATTTGTATCAGCCACGATGTCATAAGTCAGAAATCAATCATTAGCGACCCACAAGGTGGTCGCTGGTGGGTTGCGTGATTTAGATCTAATGACTTTACATTTTAATATTTTATGTTATGCCTCAGTTGTTTAGGTCTCAAACCTCTACGCAAGATAGAATATTGACTTGTGGCCGCAGGAAAATCTCATTCAACGCTTAGTTGATCAATTCATGCCTTAGACAGTAGGGGGTCATAGACTGAACGTTTCAGCACGGTCTAAATTATTGTTTCGATTTCGATTTTCCAAGAACTGAAAGTCGTTGTGATGGCTTCTTCTCATTTTTCAGTACCTCAATGACTCCCGACTCCACGGAAAGGCTTGTTTGACCACAGTAATGTAAGCGCACATACAGTTGAAGCTCCCGCATCACTTACAAACAGGGCCCGCTTAGCAATCCTGACGCCTCGGGCAGTTCTTCAGTGCGGTGCCACGTCTTCTAACAATTGTTCAGTTAACTGTTATCAGGTTGTTTTTTTAAAGGGCTGGTGGAGAAGACAGTAGATAAGAGTACTAAGAGTAAGAGTGTGAAATTGAAAAGGGGACTACTGCACGAAGTGGAGCAACTCATAATACTCTTTAAACCTGTGATATTCGCTTACTTCCCATCAAACGCGTATATTTTACAAACTGAGGCATGTGGTAGTGGTAGGATCATCAGACAACGTGAACATTGACTGAACAGGTGGCGAGGGATTCAATAAAGATATCTATTTTTTTAATTCAGTTTGTCCAGTTTGCAAAGTTACTTTCACGGGTAAACAATTTGAAATCTAAAGCATCAGAATTCAATTTGAATTTTTTTTTAAAGTATAATATAATAAACATGCCTCGAAGTTTTATGAGTAACATGAGAAACTACTGTGTCCAGCTCAGCTTTTAATCTCTCCACTTACGTCTTAGTTGCTATGCTAATCACAGTAAAGTAAAATTTATGACATCGTCTGTTTTGCTATGGCACGAGAAACTACTGTGTCTCAGTCCTTTCATCTCTCCACTTATGTCTTAGTTGTTAGGCTAATCACAGTAAAGTAAAATTTATGACATCGTCTGTTTTGCTATGGCACGAGAAACTACTGTGTCTCAGTCTTTTCATCTCTCCACTTATGTCTTAGTTGCTATGCTAATCACAGTAAAGTAAAATTTATGACATCGTCTGTTTTGCTATGGCACGAGAAACTACTGTGTCTCAGTCTTTTCATCTCTCCACTTATGTCTTAGTTGCTATGATAATCACAGTAAAGTAAAATTTATGACATCGTCTGTTTTGCTATGGCACCGAGAAACTACTGTGTCTCAGTCCTTTCATCTCTCCACTTATGTCTTAGTTTTTATGCTAATCACAGTAAAGTAAAATTTATGACATCGTCTGTTTTGCTATGGCACGAGAAACTACTGTGTCTCAGTCCTTTCATCTCTCCACTATGTCTTAGTTGCTATGCTAATCACAGTAAAGTAAAAGTTATGACATCGTCTGTTTTGCTATGGCACGAGAAACTACTGTGTCTCAGCCCTTTCATCTCTCCACTTATGTCTTAGTTGCTATGCTAATCACAGTAAAGTAAAATTTATGACATCGTCTGTTTTGCTATGGCACGAGAAACTACTGTGTCTCAGTCCTTTCATCTCTCCACTTATGTCTTAGTTGCTATGCTAATCACAGTAAAGTAAAATTTATGACATCGTCTGTTTTGCTATGGCACGAGAAACTACTGTGTCTCAGTCCTTTCATCTCTCCACTTATGTCTTAGTTGCTATGCTAATCACAGTAAAGTAAAAGTTATGACATCGTCTGTTTTGCTATGGCACGAGAAACTACTGTGTCTCAGTCCTTTCATCTCTCCACTTATGTCTTAGTTGCTATGCTAATCAAAGTAAAGTAGAAGTTATGATATCGCCTGTATTGCTGTGGCACGAGAGAGTACTCATGTAAATAAAAGGCTGCCGTTTTCCCCAGGAGCCAAAAGTGCGCGATAATAAAAATCCGTGCCAGCGCATGCTGTACAGAACTAGTCGATAACTGTTCGTCAACAAGTACGCTATTTATTTACTACCTCCGGTTGTGGTGACTGGCTCGGACAGAATCCATTTAGAAATTACATGCATAGCTTATACTAAAATACAGAGTAGTACAAGAATGTTAGTAACAAACATTTAATCATTTAACAGAAGGACAGTTTAGACATCTTAACTCAATTGGCTAACTAAAGATTTTTTTTTCTAGATCAACGTTGAGTTTATGGCTCTGCTTTGTAGAAAAAAAAAATAGTCAAAACATTAAATAATATTGGTATCTTGGCTCTTATGTCCTTGACACTGTTTTATGAACTATCGTGTTCAGGAACTGTGATTTAAGGCTTAAGAAGAAATTTAAAGTTAGAAGTACTGTTTAATTTTATGGAATAATAAATTTGTTAAAATCTTAAGTAGACCATTCATAACATAACACCAACGCCATTGTTCTACAGTAAGCCAATCATAACATAACACCAACGCCATTGTTCTACAGTAGTGGACCAATCATAACATAACACCAACACCATTGTTCTACAGTATAGACCAATCATAACATAACACAACACCATTGTTCTACAGTAGACCAATCATAACATAACACCAACGCCATTGTTCTACAGTATAGACCAATCATAACATAACACCAACACCATTGTTCTACAGTAGACCAATCATAATATAACACCAACACCATTGTTCTACAGTAGTAGACCAATCATAACATAACACCAACACCATTGTTCTACAGTAGACCAATCATAACATAACACTTTGATTCCAAATATTTCAGTCATGTTAATCTTGTCATGTGCTAATTCAAAGTTTTTTTATCTTTCACTATAAATTTAAATAACAGATATTTTTCCTAACAAATCAAACAAAGAGTTTGTTTATTTATAGAATGATTGCCTTTAAAAATGTAGACGTAAAATAATAATTGTAATAATAATTAACGAAAACGAAGGGGAGGCTAGAAACTGCCATTATCTTAATCTATGCATTCCTTCCCCTTTTTACGTTCTCCACTTCTCTCCCACTTCGCTTTAGCCCCGGGAGTAATACAAAGTGCCGTAACTCGTGCACGCCCTTAGTGCAGGACGCTGGCTCGATGCGGATCGACATTTGGCACTCTGCCCGGCGGCCATTCATAACGTCCTGCAGGTTTACTCTCACCGAGAAACTGGACCAAGAAACTGCACTCACTAGCAAGGGTCGCACCAATCAAGTCTGGCTTTTCTCCTTCTCTGTATGACTGTCAGCAGCTCTGTGATGACGGGGCAACTTTAACTAGAGCAAATGGTCCGACAAACTGAGGCCCGCAACATTGATTTTCGCACCAAGCATTGCCATGGAGTTACACTGTAGCAATATGACGCCTGCCTTGTTTGTATTAATAGCATGACAAAAGTAGCAAAGCAATGACACAAGAATTGGTTACGTTTCAAAGTTCTTGTGAAGAGACAACTGGGATTTTTTTTAAAAATTCAATATTCTAAGATATTTTTTTTTTTAAACATGTTAAATTCCAGTGTGAAAATGTAGCGTCAGGATATCTCATATTGTCTCGTGTGTGATTTTGGGGGTCGATTTACTCAAAAAGAAATCAAGAACATACGGAAAGTAGCAGAGTGGAAAAGAATAAATAGACAGCTGATAATTCCACTGGAGAAGACAAAAATAGTAGCAGCATCACCCCTGTCACCTCAATCACTACTCCCAAATCCTTTTTAAAGCCCTGCCTCCCGGCTGCCACAGACGTCATTCGCGCCTCTCGCTCAAGTCTCGCCACACGCCAACTGCCACGAGCAAGCAGTTCTCGGGGAAGGATCCATGTGATGCCGATGGCCATTCATACATTTTTCCAGCACGCATTCTTTGCCTGCTTCTTCTCTCTTTTCTTCCCTCCCCATTGGATTATTAGGTTCATTTTTCTCCTGATTTTTGGATGTCCCTGTGCAAGGGTGTTGGGTTTGAGCAGAGTACAGAGAGAAAAATAGAGTCCGATATAGATTGGATAAAATAGAGTTAGTGCAAACATCAGAAGCCCATTACGGTAGGGTTTCATTCAATGGGATTTGAACTTTGTGAGATCTACTGAACGACCTTGACGGAAAGAGAGCAGCTGCACATCAAGAAAGAAATATAATTTCTAGAAATAGGAATGTGTAACACACGTGATGTAAATATGACTAATATTAGAAATATATATAGTTGCAAATTATTTTTGAAAAATCTGAAAAACTTGCCACAAGTAAGAAATGTTCCCCTCATCTAAACTTGCAGTCATGACCCAACAGATATGCCTCTTGATTAATCCATGGAAATGCCTTGATCTCCAAGACCCCTTTAACTAAAAGAATTAGTTAGGTCATTGCTTGAATATGTTTGTTTTTGTATGTATTTTTAAAAATCCAAATCAATAATACGATAGCGAATCTGTGTCTAGCCACAATCAGTGTCTAGCCTCCATCTCTGTGTCTAGCCACCATCAGTGACTAGCCTCCCTCTCTGTGTCTTAGCCACCATCAGTGACTAGCCACCCTCTCTGTGTATTGCCATAAGTAGTGACTCGCCACCCTCTCTGTGTCTAGCCACCATCAGTCACTAGCCTCCCTCTCTGTGTCTAGCCACCATCAGTCACTAGCCTCCCTCTTTGTGTCTAGCCACCATCAGTGACTAGCCTCGCTCTCTGTGTTTAGCCACCATCAGTGACTAGCCAACCTCTCTGTGTATTGCCATATGTAGTGACTCGCCACCCTCTCTGTGTCTAGTCACCATCAGTGTCTAGCCTCCCTCTCTGTGTCTAGTCACCATCAGTATATAGCCTCCCTCTCTGTGTCTAGCCACCTTCAGTGACTAGAAACCCTCTCTGTATATTGCCACCTTTAGTGACTAGCCACCCTCTCTGTGTCCAGCCACCCTGTGTGTCTAGTCACCATCAGTGTCTAGTCTCCCTCTTTGTGTCTAGCCACCATCAGAGTCTAGCCTCCCTCTCTGTGTCTAGTCACCATCAGTATATAGCCTCCCTCTCTGTGTCTAGCCACCTTCAGTGACTAGACACCCACTCTGTATATTGCCACCTTTAGTGACTAGCCACCCTCTCAGTGGCTAGCCACCATCTCAGTGTCTAGCCACCCACTGAGTATCTAGCCACCCTCTGTATCTAGCCACCCTCTCAGTGTCTAGCCACCCTCTCAGTGTCTAGCCACCCTCTCAGTGTCTAGCCACCCTCTCAGTGTCTAGCCACCCTCTCAGTGTCTAGCCACCCTCTCTGTATCTAGCCACCATCTCAGTGTCTAGCCACCCTCTCAGTGTCTAGCCACCCTCTCAGTGTCTAGCCACCCTCTCAGTGTTTAGCCACCCTCTCAGTATCTAGCCACCCTCTCAATATCTAGCCACCCTCTCAGTATCTAGTCACCCTCTGTATCTAGCCACCCTCTCTGTATTTAGCCACCCTCTCAGTGTCTAGCCATCCTCTCAGTGTCTAGCCACATTCTCCAGTGTCTAGCCACCCTCTCAGTGTCTAGCCACCCTCTCAGTGTCTAGCCACCCTCTCGGTGTCTAGCCACCCTCTCGGTGTCTAGCCACCCTCTCGGTGTCTAGCCACCCTCTCGGTGACTAGCCACCCTCTCAGTATCTAGCCACCCTCTCAGTATCTAGCCACCCTCTCAGTATCTAGCCACCCTCTCAGTGTCTAGCCACCCTCTCAGTATCTAGCCACCCTCTGTGTCTTGACGCCTTCAATGATCAGCCACCCTCGGTGCTAACGTCAAAGAAATCACAGAACGATCTTTTCATTCACATCTCGACCGCAGCATTCCTTCATTTGAGAAAACAAACATTTAGCAGAATTTCTCGCCAACCCAAGTTCGTGTTATACCGCACATAACCGTGTGGGGAGAGGGGGTGGGGGGGAGGAGGAGGACAGAGGGCGGGGAGATTTCTTGCCCTCACCATCACACAGGAGAACGCCCACATAGGGGAAATCAATGCCAGCGTGATCCTCCATTGACCGACAAGAGTTAATCTCCTTACATCTCCTTACCTAATTCCTTATTCTGAACCGTGGGACTCCCCTATAACCTTTTAGCGTGAAATATCCACAACAAGAAGACCGGTCTCGACCTTTCATCAGTATATAAACAATTACCGATAAATGTCGGTTGATGGCATGTGTTGATTTATTTATTTTTTAAATACTTAAATGATGTCAACGTGGGCTGCCGAGTCAGAGGCGTGGAGAACTTTGTGCGCAGTTGAATGTTCGATGATTGTCACACTGGTTCCAATCTGATAGTCAAAAAAAAAAAAAAAAGATGGAGGACGTTCTGGGGGTAATTCTATTTGTAATACAGACAATGTCAGTGCGATGTTATTGCAGATGACAGAGTTCATCCAGTGGAGTCGGTGGCTTTCAATTTGTATATCGGCTTCTCTAATTAAATGGAATCCATCGCAGGCTGAGACAATGGATCATGCAGTTGGGCAGTACAGTTTTGCTCTCGTCAATATTACACATTTTTACAATTTATACAATTAGAATTAGTGAGCTACTATGTCAGTGAAGCTCAGTCATCGCTATTCCGTCACATACAACAACAAAGGAATAAATATATATATATATATATATATATATATATATATATATATATATATATATATATTACATTTTTACAATTTATACAATTAGAATTAGTGAGCTACTATGTCAGTGAAGCTCAGTCATCGCTATTCCGTCACATACAACAACAAAGGAATAAATATATATATATATATATATATCAGTAAGCCCAATAGTCACATGACCACTGTACACACAAAACTATTCTTAAGGAGACAAACCTAATATTGTATATGGACTTATGTAAAACTTTTTTCTTCAATTTTTAAACTGTGTTCTTCGATCGCTATAGCTTGAATTCATTATTATAATTTGGACTGTTCTTCATCCCATTGAGAATCTTCACAGGCGCTGAAATAACATCCCATTTTTTCACAGCCTAATCACAACACCCATCTTCATGAAAAAAATAAGATAAAACCTCCCTCTTAGAATATCCCCTGAATTTTCGTCCCTTATCTCTCTCGTGCACTCACGTAACTCATTCTATCAAAGGCCCCTGACACATCAGCTTCCAGAAACGTCGGTCATTTGTTAAATCCACATGCATAATAATCATTGGGTTGTTTTTTTTTCTTCTTGCCGGCCTCTTTCGCCGCCTCCCCCAATGTCAACATCCAAGCCTTGCGTAACCTTTCAATCCTTACCGCGCCCGTCCCGCCCTCCAGACATTAGCATTCTCCCACCAAGCAAAGACAAGACGTAGCGCATTTTCCCCTTTGAGCAGAGCCATCTTCTACCACCTTTGTTTCATAATTCCATGGGATCTCTTTCACAGTTCCGGGTAATCCAGCGAGTGTAAGAACCGAAACAATATCTGTGGCGCGTCTTTCCTGAAAGGATGTGTGCTCATCTCTAGCGTCTAATGCAGGACGTTGCTAACAAAATATTGCTGGGAAAAACAGATTCGGTGTACGGGCATGTTCAACAGTGGTTCAAAACATGTGTGCCAAAAGCCCAAGTCTTAATAAGGGGTTCAACAACTTAAACCTTCCTTTCTTAATGAGCAAAAATAGATTAAGTCTTAGTTATAAGTGTAAGAAATATAGGCCCTAAGATGTTTCTATTTAAACATATAGTAATTAAAATTTCTGAGAATACAGTCTGTGTTTATCTACAATACAAAGCTATGTACTACTATTTTTATTTGATTTTTTGTAGATCGGTCGATGAATCACAAGAAAACCAGACAGTGCATTGCAACCCAATTTGACATGGCCATTCCTCCTGACCTAGAGATGGTTCCTAGAAAGTTTGGTCATAATTCCCTAATCTCACAAGCTGTTATAATTTTAAAAAATCTTAACATGTAGAGGGTAAAGAGTAAAAAGAAAAATATTTTCAAATTGAATGGTTTCGAGGGACGTTAAAGTTCAGTTATTTTAGGTGTACATATTTTTAATAAGCATTTCTTCAGAACGGTGCGATTTCAAACATCTATTGAAGGAAGGTTTTCGGTGCGCTTTTGTATGGTGCACGCAGTTCAAATAAACCTTTATTCTATGTAGTTTCCAAAAATAGTACATTAGAATAATCACATAGTTCAGGGGCCTGCATGACCGGTGCTTTATGGTTTCTTAGGGATTTACTGTCATGGCGGTTCTTTTATTAAATTTTATGACCAACTGAATGTAGTAGGTGTGTTTGTGGAAGGGAGAATCGTTTGCGATTGAGCCCAAAATCAGCATTTAGCAAGACGAGGTATTTGAATGGGTGGGTGCATTTTATGAGAGCAGAAATACTCCCAAAGTCATCATTTGTAACACATGGAACAATTTCAGTCCATAGTAAACTTCGCTTTTTTATTTTAATTATTTATATGTACATTCAGTATAATCATCTTTAATGCCCAACACAATGAGTTGGTCTAGATTATTTTTACTGACATCAGATATTCACACGTAGAGTTAGAGACAACCTTTTTTAATATTTCTGATGTTTCTATAAGTCCCGACGATTTTCCTCAATGAAATCAGATTTAAAATTTCAAATGAGTACAGGAGGTTCTGCAATGTATTTTCTTTATAAAAACTAGAGCTAATCATGAAGGCTTAGGTTCCAATGAAAGCTTAAACGTAAACTGTTGCATCTAGGCCACTCTTGGGGAAAAAAATATTTCATAATCGTCCTAATCATTTTGTCCTGTTCTCTAATTCAAGCTTCCAATTACCTCGTTTTGCTATTTCATTTTACTAGGCTAGAATGCAGTCCTTTAATTATTATATTTAAAAAATAACAGTGGATTTCAAAAATAATAACCACATTTTCGTCCATTTTTAAAATAAAGAATATAATTTTCCAACCTATGATACTCACTGCTGTTAAATATTAAATATTAACACCTGTTTGGCTCCGCGGCCCCAAAAGTAAACATTTAAAAGGCAAAGTCTTTGGCCAATGCCATCCGATGTTAGTGGGATACATGAACAGATTTAACTTGAATATTTATGTCAATTACTTTTATAGAGCCCCTATGTAAAATGCCTGCTTTTGGAGTGGGCTCCTGTCGGGAATCCATTTTATTTTAATTGAGGAACGGCCATAGCTTTGGTATTGGTGAATACCCTTTTTTCTAAATTTGTAATGAGACTAATTTGGTCTTTAAATCATGGTTTTTAACTGAAACGGTGTGGGTTACTAGAGCTATGTTAAAAAATATAGATACTTTATGGTAGAAAATGTTTTAATTTTGATTGGTACTTAAACTAAATATTTTAAAAGTTTCCTAAATTAACTCGTCCACAATAAGCTTTGGATTTTTTTTTTCCGAATGCAAACCCGAGCAACGTCGGGTATATTGGCTAGTATATTTATTAAATAAGGACTAAGGCCCATCAAATCGGTGGCTTTTATGCCAGGCATCACGCAAAACTCACATTATAGAACAAAGTCTGTTACATGATCGCAAAGTAATCACAGAGAAAGTGAGCGTGCGCAAAAATATCTTGAGAATCGCTGGTATAAAGATACTAAAAAGTGTGAGAAAAGTGTAGAAATCAATCCAGTAGCGTCCACCGACTGCAGCTAAGGTTCAGCTTAAGAGCCGTTAGAGGAAGCCGTAAAAATGTGGCCGTATGGCGGAGTAGTAGAGAAATAGCAGGGGAATACGACAATATAACACCAGCCCCAATATCAGTTCTGTGTATCACTGGGGGCGGGATGGACGAGAGGGGCTGATATCAAGGATAGATTTCTTGAGGGGAAAATTGTGTGCATATCTATTTTTAGAAATTATTTGTTAGAAAATACAATAAGAAATAGGGAAGTGAGATTACGCCCACAAATGTACAATGTCGACACGAATTTTCTATTATAAAACATCTTTTTAAAATGCCTTTTATAGTTATTTCCCACTTGGATAATTCAAAATTTCGTGACGAATTCATGAAATTTCCCTTTGTAGACAAATATATTGGCCAATATATTATTATTGGACTAGGCATTCTAGAATAAGGCAGGGAAGCGAATTGGGTGTCAAACAGTATAGTTGCAGCTGTAGAACGTTTCATAAAAACCATGTAAAAATGTGGACTAAAGAGAATTTTAGATGTCGGTTTTCGGTCTATTATGTTTAAGGAATAGCAAAGGTCTGACATTAGATGATGTGCTGGATATTTTGAAATGATGTGAATAACCCTCACTTAGCCTAAAACACTTGGATGTCATACAACAGACATAGCCATTACAATTACACTAAAATTAAGATGCAAAAGGAAGTACCAAAATTAGGGGGCATTAAAGTCCCAACAGGCATCTGACAAAAATCCTTGAACTGACTTTGTTGGTATCGTAAACAATATGGGTACTTAAGGCAATATGTTCATTTAACATCCCATATCTCCCTAAAAGTGTGTGCAAGAAGACGAGATAGGGCGGTCGAAATGACGTCATAAAAGTGTTTGCAAGAAAGACGATATAGGGTGGTCGAAATGACGACATACAAATGTGTGCAAGAAAGATGAGATAAGACGGTCGAAACGACGCCCTAAACTGTGTGCAAGAAAGACGAGATAGGACCATCTAAATGACGACCTAAAGACGAGATAGGACGGTCGAAATGACGTCCTAAACTGTGTGCAAAAAAGACGAGATAGGACCATCTAAATGACGACCTAAAGACGAGATAGCACGGTCGAAATGACGTCCTAAACTGTGTGCAAGAAAGACGAGATAGGACCATCTAAATGACGCCCTAAAGACGAGATAGGACGGTCGAAATGACGCCCTAAAGGTGTATGCACGTCGAGATGGGATATCTGGTGACTTTTAAATAGACAGAACTGATGTCTTCGAGTACAACTTATATGGTTCACAAATGTGTGTTGTTTTTGTTTTTTTCAACTCTGATTATTATACCGTGATTGCACTAACTTTCAGCACGATAGGAGAAGCAGAAACTAGAGAAATATTGTATGCAGCTTATCAAACACCGGTGTAAAAACCGCCCCCCACCCAAAAAAAAACGGTTTTAACAATAAATAAAAAATTGTAAAGTTTTTTTTGTAGCAGCTTTCGTCATCAACTGTCAGGATAAGTAGGGATTTTTCTTTCTCCATACTAGGACCATGTTGTTAGACGTTCACGGGATAAACGGTAGTTATTTCATCATTTGGCGATTCTGATGCGAAATTTTAAAACACATATTTACATTAAAGGTAAATCGGAGATCCACATACTTTTGAAAGGGTCCTTTTAAAAACAAAGCTGTGTAGCAGTATCTATCAGCGAAATCAAGAAACGCCACCGTCTATGTACGTCATAAGGATGACCCGGTCAGAGAGTCTCGACCGTGCCCCGGTGTAGTGCGATTAGTTTCCATCGGTGAGCGGGAGTTCGGTAACTTGAGCAGATCTCTATTATCCGCCAATGTAAAAAAAAAAAAAAAAAAAAAAAAATAAAAAAAAGGAGAGAAAAAAAAAAAAAAAAAAAAAACAACTAAGAAATATGAGATGAAATGATGACCAGGTTTGAAGAGAGCGCGTTTCAAAAAACTACCCCATCAATTACTTTACGCTACATTTTCTAAGGAACAATCTATGAAATGCTACTTTCGTCATGACACTATATAATCTTACGCTCAGGTCCAGCCCCACTGTTGCTTGCGCCCCGGGCAATCTTAACATTGGCGCCCCTTTTCAGTACACTCATAAACATTTGTGCAAAGAAAATAAGGGATTAGGTGATGAGTTTGTTACTTAGGTTGTTTTTATAACAGTGAACAATAATTTTGTTTTTCTCAACTTGTATTTGGACAGAAGAAACGATTACCCTTCCAATGACATTTTTTCCTGGCCTTTAGATCAGCAAATCTTTTTATTGCACTTTGCATTTTTCTTCCATGGCACCCACATGCTATGCTTTTTTTCTTCTTTTTTTTTTTTTGAAGCTCTCCGATGGCACCCTAAGCACACGGCGCCCCGGGCAACTGCCCGAATAGCCGGTACCTTGAGCCCGCACTGGTTAGACTCATTAAGCCATCAAGCTAAATTTTTTTTTTTTTTTTTTTTTTTTTTTTTTTTTCATGGTTCTCCTTTTTTTTTTTTTTTTTCTTTTTTTTTTTTTTTTTTTTGAAGCTCTCCGATGGCACCCTAAGCACACGGCGCCCCGGGCAACTGCCCGAATAGCCGGTACCTTGAGCCAGCACTGGTTAGACTCATTAAGCCATCAAGCTAAATTGTTCTTATTTAAACACACACTTTTTGCTTATATCGTAGAAATCAATTAAAAGGCAATTAGTTTTTATTTTCCAATGACAGTCCACAAGTCGATTTTGGATAACCAACGTGTGAATCGTGCAGAAGTTGTAATGAATAGCATCTAACTCTAAATCTAAACTGAAATATTGAATCGGAAATATTATTTTTTATCAGACCCCTGTATCGATATTATACAAGAAATCGGTATATATCTACCAATCTGATTTCGAGACCACATAATCACAGTAACTATCGAATTAGCATTGATGAGAAATCACCTTCGTTCAGTGAACGATTACAAGACGGGTAATTACACACACCACCCTATCAGTTGGTACACTAGCTTATCGTATCAAATTATGAAAGCAATTTCTCATGGACAAGTCGAGTTCTGAGAGGTCGATGTGTTGAAAATAAGACAGATAAACCTTGTGAACGGGAAAACTAATCAATGGGGGTGGACGTAATATTTAGCGTTCAATTATTTACACACACCCGCCCTTTAATAACCTGGATTCGTTAATCTGATTTTTGTTCTTTCAGCCTTTCACAGATTGGTCTAACATTCTTTTTAAGAGGCGAAATGGATGGATGGCTAAACGAAAATAAAAGGTCAATACAAGAAGAAAGCAGTTCCCATTTTAGGGGCCAACAGACGTGAACACGTTTTGGGATTAAGTGTGATACTCTCGAGTCATCTCTTATCAATAAGTAGCATGATACTCTCGAGTCATCTCTTATCAATAAGTAGCACGATACTCTCGGGTAATCTCTTATCAATAAGTAGCACGATACTCTCGAGTCATCTCTTATCAATAAGTAGCATGATACTCTCGAGTCATCTCTTATCAATAAGTAGCATGATACTCTCGAGTCATCTCTTATCAATAAGTAGCATGATACTCTCGAGTCATCTCTTATCAATAAGTAGCACGATACTCTCGAGTCATCTCTTATCAATAAGTAGCATGATACTCTCGAGTCATCTCTTATCAATAAGTAGCATGATACTCTCGAGTCATCTCTTATCAATAAGTAGCACGATACTCTCGAGTCATCTCTTATCAATAAGTAGCATGATACTCTCGAGTCATCTCTTATCAATAAGTAGCACGATACTCTCGGGTAATCTCTTATCAATAAGTAGCACGATACTCTCGGGTAATATCTTATCAATAAGTAGCATGCTACAATATAACGACCAGTTTGGTTGAAATTCGTTCGGTGCTTAAGAGAAGTATGCGTGGGTGGTGTGTGCGTGGGTTGTGTGTGTATGTTAGAAAGGGAGAGAGGGAAGGAGGGAGAGAGAGAGGGGGAGAGAGAGAGGGGGGAGAGAGAGAGAGAGAGAGAGAATACGCATCAACAGTTTATAAAATAAAAAAACGATGTAGTATTTTTTAACCTGATAACCTCAACAGCCTTTATCTTGAAGTAAACTAAAAAGGCATCGTCCTAATTGCAGACTTGATGTCATTCGAGTCAGCTTTCGAGGCCCTCTGCGGAAAACATGGGGAGAGGGATAATGCCACTTCCTCCCCCCTCCCTATTCCTTTCTCTCACTCTCCCATCAAACTTACTCGATACTTGTCCACCTCACCAAATTGTCTCTCTCCCGCCAAACTTAACAATCGTCTCTGAAAAACAATCTAAAAAATTAATGATGTGATTTTTTGTTGTTGATTTTTTAAAATAAATTTATAAAACAAGCCTTGAAGGAATAGAAGCAAGTCGCCAGACCTCGCGTAAAACTTGGATGTGTGTAACGAGGATGGGGCGTAGCGCTAAACGGAGTTCACTGTAATCGGGATGAGGCGTAGCGCTAAACGGGGTTGCCTGTAACATTCATTGTATAATTCAGGGCATGTCTATGTTTATCAAGAAAATGTTTTCATGTCTATATTTTACTATTCCAAAACCGATCAAAATTATTCGACTAGTAGACTACACAGTCCGTTATCAATAAATAACAATATAATTATCAAAGCTGAAACTGATTTTTTAAAAACTAACCCTTAACAAAAAACAAAAAACGAACAAAAAAATTCACTCTACAATAAATTATATTTCCCCAGTTATGCTAATGGATAGCTGTTCTCTTTACTCCAGTGCTTGACCTCATCGGGCGTGATGACGTGGGACGAATAGCCCCCCACCCCCCCTCCCCCCCCCAACCCTGTCTTTTACTTGATTAAAAGTTAAATAAAAGTATCAACAATTTAGAAGACATCGATTTCTTGTTAATGAGCATCGATTCTATGGCTCCATTGTTCCTGTTTTATAATTTGACCCAATACGTGGATCATGACATAGTACTGCTTGGAAACTGGGACACAATTAGCTTCACAAAATAGTATAGCCTCTATCCAAGCTTGCGAGATTAATGATTCTGTAAAGTTTGATAATATTTCTTACTTCCGTTTGTGCCACCGCTAAGGCCCTTCATGTCTGAGAATTCTCTCAAAACAAGAGAGCGTCGTCCTTTGTCTACTGTCTCGCACTAAACAAATAGCTACGCACAGGAAGCCCAGCATCTTATTATGATTTGCTAGCTGCCTCCTGGCGAGAGCTGAGCTGAGCTGCACACTACACCATGGTCCAAGTTATGAATCAATCCGCGAGTCACCATAGGGCAAGCCAGCATGGCCGCCACATCTAGAGACCACATCATTAATCAGTCCGAGATGTAATCATAGGGCACGCCTACATGGCCGCCACATCTAGAGACCACATCATTAATCAGTCCGAGATGTAATCATAGGGCACGCCAACTAGGCCGCCACATCTAGAGACCACATCATTAATCAGTCCGAGATGTAATCATAGGGCACGCCAACTAGGCCGCCACATCTAGAGACCACATCATTAATCAGTTCGGGTGGAATCATAGGGAACGCTAACATGGCCGCCACATCTAAAGACAACGTCAGAGATGATAAACTACCCTAAAGGGTGAAACTTCTGGAAACACAACAAAAGAATTCTTCTTCCTGTGTTCTTCTACTGTTCGAATATGCGACATTACGTCATGCATTCAAAGCAAAAGGTATAATGTAAGAACTCACATAGTTGACAATATGGCATGACGTTACATTCCTCCCCCGACGTTACATTCCCCCCCCGCCCCCTCCCCCCCCCCCTTAACTGTCTACCTTGACTTAACGAGTCTGAGAGATGCTTGTCCTATATTAAATCGTATCTAACCTTGTACAGAAACTAAACCACTAAACCAAAGTCCTGTTGACTATGCAATGTTTTTAAAAAAGTCTTCTTCAATCATATAAGTCATGTTTGTTATACTTCTTTCACTCTTATGTCTATTTCTTTACCCACGTCTATATCTTCATAAGAGACAGATGTACACAAATAGTAAGACACACTGATACGAGATTGCATTTCGAATTATTTTAACTGTCAATGAACTACATATTCGCAATATGCCTCTCTCAGATAATTTGTGGCCCAATTTGGTGTTTTCAGATTAGAGAAAGGTAAATTTAGAAAGAGAGAGGGGTAGAGAGAGCGGGGGGGTGGGGGAAGCGGGAATGCCCCGCTGAGATGCTCATGACGATTTCGTGGGTTCATTTTTGGAAAACGCCAATTATGACAAGATAAGCCGCGGGGCACCATCTATTTGATACCAATTAGTTGGGGGGGGGGGGGGGGGGGGGGGGGGGGAAGCGGGAATGCCCCGCTGAGATGCTCATGACGATTTCGTGGGTTCATTTTTGGAAAACGCCAATTATGACAAGATAAGCCGCGGGGCACCATCTATTTGATACCAATTAGTCTCCACAAGGTCGGGGGTGAATCGCTTGACATGCCCTCGTCAACTGATGTAATGAGTCCATTGGTCTCTAATGACCGCTAGATTGAGCAGCTCACCTCGTGCTCAGTGCAACAGTTATAGAATAATGAAACTACAAGCGAACTGCCCTAAGCTTCTTAGAAAACTGCTCATCTTTACTAATACCATTTCTAACATGATAAATGGTTCCTTTTTTCGTAGAAGACCAGCGCAATAATGCTTAGTCTGGAGGACAGGGATCCAGGTAATGCGGGTGCGCTAACCCCAGGGCATTAAGGGTGATCAAGGTAACGAGGGGGTACATTTGAATATCATCAAAATGCAACTCAATGAACTTTTGTTGTTGGTTGCAGGAAAACAATATCTAGTTATTCCAAGCCATATAGACATTGACTCTACTCGCTAAGTTGTCGCTAAATTGACATTACGCGCGTTGAGTCGTAATGACAAAACACAACCCGAATCGACGCCATTTGTACAGATATCCATCTAAAACGATACCATCCATTTATACAGAATTTTTTTAAAATAAAATCTTTAACATACTGTTCATATATCCAGAAACCATCATATCCACCGATAACATTCGTTTATTCATATAAAAAAAATTAACGATACCATCGCTATATTCTGATACCATCTCCCTGTCGATACCACCTGTGTTCGCACGATCAATTTCTATACTGTATCTCTAGCCCCGCCGCTAGGAAAGACTCCCACCACGCAGAGTCGGACAGCTCCAAGTCTCTACTCTCTACACCCAACTTTAGTCGTGGCACTCGGGGAGACAGAATGAGCCACTGAAGAGGGGAAAATTGAATTCCAGCACGCACCAAGATCGGTTCAAGAGCGGACAACTGTTGCCTGACATCCAATCAGACTCTTGCTATTCCTTTGCAAATTGACACAAAGTAGGAACATATGAGGCACGACCATCCTTCCTCACACACAAATCTTTGAAGTATTTTTCAACGGTAAGATAGTCAATATCTTTCCCTAGAGTTTAGGGGTCTTTCGCAAATTACGTCATGCCAAAAATGACCTTTTCAGACCCCCCTCCCACCTGTCACAAAATGTCACAAATCCTTTACCCCTCCCCCCAACTTAGTGTCACGACACACCTAAAACAATTCAAAACGTACATACAATTTTCATAACTAGACTAAGATTTTATTTTATTCTTTTAAGTTTTCCCATAATGGATTAAGATGTAGTATTATAAGAAAACTGTGACGTAAACCGCAAAACAACGAAGTCCTCCCGAGCCAAATGTAAAATGGCCACAACAGTTTTTGCGTCATTTTCGGTATGCGCAGAGGATCTGCGCGACTGAATTTCACGGTACCTATAATACCAGAGGCAAAGTCGACCTCAAATTAAAGGTTTTTTTTAAAAAGAAAGGCATATAGTTTTCAAAATTAGAAAATTTTAGATTTTTAAAAAATTATTTATTTTGTGATGTCACATTTTGACACCCCCATCACAAGTGTCACAAATCTCCCCCCCCCCTCTTTGAGCGTGACGTAATTTGCGAACGACCCCTTAGATAAATACACATACTATGCAGACGGTGCTTAACTTACCCTACCAGTTGCAAAGACATTGATAGTTAACAAAATGTTCCATAGATTAACTTGTTGCTATTTATGAAAAATACGTACTTTAACCTAGACCAGTGATTCCCAAAATGGCCGATATCGCCCCTTGTGGGGCGCTGGAACGATCAGGGGGGGGGCGATAGTAGTCTCGGGTGCATTTTGGGGCGTAGAATAAAAATAAGGGGTTGGTGAAAGCATAAAGAAGGAAGAGAAGATAAGAAGAATTGGGAAAACTGTTCGTACATATTTCAAAGGAAGCTTCAAAAAGTATTATTTACAACAGTTGTCTTTCCTGTATTTTAGGAAGTAGGTAGAAATATAGATGCACATCTTTCTCTTTGTTCGCTTAAAGAATGAATATTTCAGGGGGCCCTGAGAAATGTTTTTTTGTTTCTTTTTTCTGGAAAGGGGGCCGTAGGACAAAAGAAGTTCGGGAACCTCTGACCAATGTTCCCTTTAAGCTGCAGATATCTCACAGACGCCGCGCAGCCGTTTTGAGTATCCGCGCAGCAAATTTCCATTTGTGTGTGTTTGTGGGCTGTAAAATTTTGCGCACACAAAAATTGATGATGTCAAACTTTGCACACAACTGTATGATTTTGCAGACGAACCAGAAACCCTTAGAGGGAACATTGCCTCTGACCTAGATGTCCTATTTGAAGAAAGGTCACGGAAAATAACTACAGCTTCAACTCTGAAGACGGAGTTAATTTGACTTAAACAACAGTGTTGTTATCGTTCGCTATATTTAAAAATTGTGTTGACAAGAAAACATATTGATTGGACGGTTTTAAATGAGAAACTTCAGCACTAGGAGTTAAAAACGCGGATATTCTGCACATCATGCTAACTTAACAATATTATTATACAATATTTCAAAGAAATCAGCGATCATTTTTAGCGAAGCATAAGGCAGATTGTAATCACACTTCTTCGCTTTCAGAGTCATGAAACTTCAATCCAAAAGATTTAAGAACTGTGTAATTTGAATACTTCATAATGGCAAAAAAGTAACTTCAACTTACTGTTTAGTTGTTTTTTTTCGTTCGAGTAAGGATCTCAAACAAGAGTAAGTAAGGATGTCAAACAATAGTAAAGATGTCAAACAAGAGTAAGGATGTTAAACAAAAGCAAGGGTGTTAAACAAGAGTAAGATGTCAAGCAAGAATAAGGATGTTAAACAAAAGTAAGGATGTCAAACAAGAGTAAGGATGTTAAACAAGAGTAAGGATCTCAAACAAGAAAATGGATGTCAACAAGAGTAAGGATGTTTAACAAGAATAAGGATGTTAAACAAGAGTAAGGATGGCAAACAAGAGTAAGGATGTTAAACAAAAGGAAGGATGTCAAACAAGAGCAATGATGTCAAACAAGAGTAAGGATCTCAAACAAGAGTAAGGATGAATGTCAAACAAGAGCAAGGATGATGTCAAACAAGAGTAAGGATGTCAACAAGAGTAAGGATGACAACAAGAGTAAAGATGTCAAACAAGAGTAAGGATGTTAAACAAGAGTAAGGATGTTAAACAAGAGTAAGGATGTTAAACAAGAGTAAGGATGTCAAACAAGAGCAAGGATGGATGTCTCACAAGAGTAAAGATGTCAAACAAGAGCAAGGATGATGTCACACAAGAGTAAGGATGTCAAACAAGAGTAATGATATCAAACAAGAGTAAGGATGGATGTCAAACAAGAGTAAGGATGGATGTCAAACAAGAGTAAGGATGTCAAACAAGAGTAAGGATGTCAAACAAGAGTAAGGATGTCAAACAAGAGTAAGGATGTCAAACAAGAGTAAGGATGTCAAACAAGAGTAAGGATGTCAAACAAGAGCAAGGATGGATGTCCCACAAGAGTAAGGATGTCAAACAAGAGCAAGGATGATGTCACACAAGAGTAAGGATGTCAAACAAGAGTAATGATATCAAACAAGAGTAAGGATGGATGTCAAACAAGAGTAAGGATGTCAAACAAGATTAAGGATATCAAACAAGAGTGAGGATGTCAAACAAGAGCAAGGATGGATGTTAAACAAGAGTAAGGATGTCAAACAAGAGTAAGGATGTCAAACAAGAGTAAGGATGTCAAACAAGAGCAAGGATGGATGTCAAACAAGAGCAAGGATGGATGTCAAACAAGAGTTAGGATCCTCAAAAAAGAGTAAGGATGTTAAACAAGAGTAAGGATGTCAACATGAGTAAGGAAGGCAACAAGAGTTAGGATGTCAACAAGAGTAAGGATGTTAAATAACAGAAAGGGTGCTAAGAGTAAGGATGTCAAGCAAGAGTAAGGATTTCAACCAAGAGTAAGGATGTTAAAAAAGAGTAAGGATGTTTAAACAATAATTGATTTTTTTTTGTTGAAAATCATCATTTAAAGATGATTCTGTTTTTAAATCCAGAACATTCAAACACGTTTATTAAATGAAGAGTTAAAATAATAAACATATAAAAGCATGTGAACAGTGTACTCGCGTATACTTGATCTGTGGAATAACTGGAGTACAACTCATGTGAACTATCTTTTTATTTTTAATATTTAAAAAATTGCAGGAAGGGGTTGGGGTGGAGTGGGGGGTTAAGAGCTCATCTTTCTCTCTCTATCTCCCTACCCCCCCCCCCCCCCAATGATTCTGGTTCATGAGGAAGTTTTGCTGGAACTTACTTTTGATCATTAAAATAAATGTTCAATTAGTAGTTACCCCAGTGTTCCTAGCATATGTTCATCACATGGCTGTGTATAACTATATCCATTTACGTCTTTCGGATGCTTTATTGGATCGTGATATCTTAATTAAATATTGCCCCCGATTCATCGAACGTGTGATGAGGAGAACGTACCAGAAAAGCGGTGGCATCATTCATTAAAACCTATGGGAAAGTGAATCTTTAAAGGGCTATGTGAGATTCCCTCAGTACATATGCCAGGAAATAGGAGAAACTGGACTCAGGTTGATAGGCGTTTTGTGCAAAGACGGAGGTAAAGGCGATTTGTACAGATGGTATTATTTGGTATAGTTACTAAGGCATATTCCGACATGAAATGAGAAGGGTTGAATAAAATGGGATTCTAATGTTAATATCAACGAATGTTAAGCTAAGGCGATAGACTTATCTCGGAGAATAGGACCCATTTAACAATGTGTTTAATCTAGGTAATCAGAAAACGAGAATGTATCGTCAATAAAAGAAATGTAATGTTTATATATATATGTAAAACACAGAGAATAATAAACAATGTAGTGCTACGAATAAAAACTATGTTTTTGGTCATTTTAATTCAGCGCAGTGGTCGGCAAACTCATTAGTCAAACTTGAACCAAAAGTCAGCAGCAGGGAGATTAAATAATTTTTTAGAGACAATTTTTTTTTCAAGAACCAGAGTTTTTGGAGTCAAAACCGATTTGTGGCCGACTGGACGAGCCGCACTCAGGTTGCTAAAGAGCCGCATGTGGCTCGCGAGCCGCGATTTGTAGACTACTGGTCCAGCGCAATAGGAGAAGATAAAGGATGTGATTGATGGGCCTATAGAGGCCGTCTTCAGATGTATTTGATTTTAGTCTAAATTGCCCACACCGTCTTCCCACCGTCTTCAGATGTATTTGATTCTAAGTCTAAATTGCCCGCCCCTTTTTCCAACCGTCTTCAGATGTATTTGATTCTAGTCTAAATTGCCCGCCCCTTTTTCCCACCGTCTTCAGATGTATTTGATTCTAGTCTAAATTGCCCGCCCCTTTTTCCCACCATCTTCAGATGTATTTGATTCTAGTCTAAATTGCCCGCCCCTTTTTCCCATTATCTTCAGATGTATTTGATTCTAAGTCTAAATTGCCCGCCCCTTTTTCCCACAGTCTTCAGATGTATTTGATTCTAAGTCTAAATTGCCCGCCCCTTTTTCCCACCGTCTTCAGATGTATTTGATTCTAAGTCTAAATTGCCCGCCCCTTTTTCCCACCGTCTTCAGATGTATTTGATTCTAGTCTAAATTGCCCGCCCCTTTTTCCCACCGTCTTCAGATGTATTTGATTCTAGTCTAAATTGCCCGCCCCTTTTTCCCACCAGATGTATTTGATTCTAGTCTAAATTGCCCGCCCCTTTTTCCAACCGTCTTCAGATGTATTTGATTCTAGTCTAATTTGCCCGCCCCTTTTTCCCACCATCTTCAGATGTATTTGATTCTAAGTCTAAATTGCCCGCCCCTTTTTCCCACAGTCTTCAGATGTATTTGATTCTAAGTCTAAATTGCCCGCCCCTTTTTCCCACCTTCTTCAGATGTATTTGATTCTAAGTCTAAATTGCCCGCCCCTTTTCCCACCGTCTTCAGATGTATTTGATTCTAAGTCTAAATTGCCCGCCCCTTTTTCCCACCGTCTTCAGATGTATTTGATTCTAGTCTAAATTGCCCGCCCCTTTTCCCACCGTCTTCAGATGTATTTGATTCTAGTCTAAATTGCCCGCTCCTTTTTCCCGCCCCCAACCCAAATCTGTTGGATATTTCAAATGCAAGTGTGTTTCTTGATCTACTTGAAAGAGATATAGTGACGTCATACTGGGGTGCGGGATTCAAATGGGTAATACTTGTTCAATCTGCATGAAGTCATGACGCATATGACAGGAAACATATAAGCTTTCAGGAAATTGACATATGGGAGTAAACATGTATGCTTTCAGGAAATTCACATAAGGAAGTAAACATATAAGCTTTCAGGACATTAACATATGGGAGGAAACCTATAAGCTTTCAATAAATAGCTTGCCTATAAAAGTTGTGACTCGCGTAGTGGTTTGTACAATAAACAATAAACATATATCTCCCAAGCAATTTTACATCAAATGTCGCCTATTTTGGCATGAAGAAATTATGTTTTTGTACGTAAATTAAGTTTAAAAAATGTCAAGTATTCCTCATAAGTAAAATTTTAAAATTCCACTGTTAAGAATTGAGATCATTAGTTGAGAGCGAATATTCATCCCACCACCGTCTGAGCTAATAGTAGGCTTAATTGAAATATTTTTAAAATAAAATAACAAACCTGTTGAAAAATTGTCCCGCCACCAACCACACCCAACCCTCCACACAAAAAAAAAGATTTGCACTATGATGAGACGTATTTAAATTATCAAATTTCACTGTTGTGTTGACCAGACCTTGGATCCCACGTGATTCGCCCGTTCTTCCATATCCTGATTTACGCCAAGACTCCACAACTAAAATATCACCATTAGGAATGCTCGGGTGATTCTTTTCTCATCTTGAATCGTCTATTAGCCTCGGCATGTTTTAGGCTAAAATCTCCCCATCCTTTTCATCAATGGAATTCATTGACCCATCCGTCTGTTTGTTGGAGATATTTTCCTCCCTCTTCTTTGCGGCTGCTCTATTCAAAATGGGCAATAATTGTGTGCTCGGCAGACAAGGCTCGGGGAAAAAATCTAATGCGTTGTCAATCTCCCGGCTCCCGGTGAACCACGGGCAGACAGAGAGGAGCTCTTCTCGAGGTCTGATTGGGCCATTTTCTAGGGAAAGGATCCTTAAAATGGGTCTCTCGTTAATAGGAATGTGTAAATGGTTTTACGCCGAGAATGTCTTTGTTTAGAGAGATCAATTACGGCCAAGGTTAATGATTATGTATTTAATCTCCCAAACATCCAGCCGAGACAGACTTCTCTGACGAAAGTTTAAACCAGGACGCATTTAGAAAATGTCTCCGCCACTGCGACTGGCTTCTGTGTTGACGGGGGAAAATGAAACTAGCCACAGCCCATTCGGAAATGTTATAAGACTGCAATTCATACTATGCAACACTGAATGTGTTTCTCGATTGATATGTGCATCCCAAAAATAGTCCACCATTAAAATGCTAACCATACAATGGATAACACTTGGTAAACGTGCAGTTACTGGATGATAAGTGAGTCGTCGTCGATGGATCTCGCAAAGCTTATCATACAGAATTGGAGAAAACGATTTACTCATTAAGGATTAAGTATAGAAAATATTATAGTGTCCTTTAAATATTCTAGTCGTTTAGGGTCCGCCTTTGCTGATTAAGTTTCTAAAATCCACAAAGACATTGTCTTCCCCAGACTTTCTCTCCTCTACACACTGTCTTCATTTAAACTTTGTCTTCCCTAGACATTCTCTTCCTTAGACACTGTCTTCCCTAGACATTGGCTCCCCTGAGACACTTAATTCCCTTGACGTTGTCATCTCTGGACACGATCTCCCATAGACTATGTCTTCTGTAGACACTGCATGCTTTACCTGCACACTGTTTTCCCCAGACACGGTATTCCTTACATTGTCTCTCCTAAACACTGTCTTTCCTATACACTGTCTTCCAAAGACACTGCCTCTACTAGACCATGTCTTCCCTAGACATTGTCTTTTCTAGACACATCCCTCGCCCGGGAAGTTTAGGTTAAGGGTTTCTCAAATACCTTCCATTACCGAAAAATTACTGAAGCTCGACTGGATTATTGCCACTTGAACACTTGAAGAAATGACGAGGCTCTGACATAAGACGGCTCAGGGCGTAGACGCTGCTCAAGTAGAAGACTAAAAATCGACTTACATCACTGGGACATGCCAACAAAATCAGTGGAATAAATGTCTAAAAATGATACCGTTAAGCACCTGTTTGAATTACATATTTAAAAGCTATTCCACACAACGTACTGTAAGAAATCGCAAAAAGGTCTAAGGCTGGTGTCGAAAAAAAACAACCCCCCCCCCCCCCCCCACTCCTTTTACTCTAAGTTTTTCCGTTTTAAAATCTTTGATTTCTGGCTGCACCCATCAGATGAGAGATAAAACGTGATTCTGTCTTTTACTCTCAATCGTGTCAGACCAGAGGAAATGGGACTCAAGTGCAGAGACGTCACTGAGAAATCGGTCAGTAGCTCTACGGATATTTTTTAATTGAGGGTGCACAAGGGTGGATTGAAATGGTGGGTGTGCATGGATACCCCTCCCATTGGTATGGTCGAATGAGTTAATGAGGCTTGTTCACAGTATAAATGACTTAAAGAAGTGTGGTCTACGCAAATATGGAACGTTCGGTTTTTTTTGTAGGTAGGTCCGCCCATGGATGTGCGTGACAGTGAAAGGTTCCATGGCGGGGAGGGTAAGACTATGTCTGGAGTCTGGACTGACCAAGCCAGGAGGACCTGGGACGCACTGATGGTAATAACATGAAAAAAGGTAGTATTACTAAAGCAGTATGATATTTTCTAAATGTTGTAACTACTTGTGCCTGGATGGTTGGTTTGAACACGGCATTGAAGTTGGTAATGTTTAGCGACTGTCTTGTTTATAAACAACGGCAGTGAAAAGAAGGGAAACGCTTCATTTTCTGCAATTTACTCGGAAAAAAAAATATAGCCTTAATTTCACTCCAGTAGACCCAATTATTTGTATGCTAGTTATCATTCCTTAAGTATATATATCAGATGTACCGTTGGAGCTGATTTCTTATGAGGCTAATGGCAGTCTCTTAGAAAAGTAAAATATTCACAGGTAGACCAAATGTAATTTCGTTCCAATAGCGTTCATTCTCCTCCCACACCCTTTTTAAAAACTGTTGGATTAGTTATTGCTGCCAATAGATGTTGACGTGTTGTAAATTACCAATTCCTGGGCTCAGTTTTTTTTTTTAAAATAGATGTAGGGTGATTAGATCTCGACTGTACGGGTAGCCATAATTAATGATCGATTGTGTGGCACTGGCGTGTAAGGATGAAATACAATCAGTCTATATTCCCAGTACAAGTTAACCGCCTGGGGGGGGGGGGGGGGGGGGGGGGACACGGGTTTTTTTTTTATTTCCCAGGTTTTGTTCAATGCAGTTTATATGGGTGGAAGGGTTGTAATAAATGAGTCTCAAGAACTTCTCATTTTGAAATCACGGTGACTTAGTTTAATGGATGATTACAGTCACGGGAATCATGGCTAAAAAGTATGCCTTTCTGAGTGCTTTATCTTTCTTGTTGAACTAAATCATTCAGACACCCACGCCGCCAGCTCCCCTACCCACGTGTGAAACGATCATCAGCAGATTACTCTCCATTGGGGTAATTTACAAGTGACCGCTTTCCCTACTAACCAGTGACCTCCCCCTCCCAACCTACAAGTGACAGTTAACCCCCTACCCAACAGTGACCGCTCCTCCTACCCACCAGTGACAGCTCCCCTACCCACCAGTGACCGCTCCCCCTCCCCCCCCCTCCCCGCTCCCCTCCCCCCACCACACCCCTCCCCCTCCCCCCCCCCACCCGCTCCCCCTCCCCCCTCCCCCCCACCTACAGTGACAGTTTCCCCTACCAAGAAGTGACCGCTCCCCCTACCCACCAGTGACCGATTCCCCTACCCACCAGTGACCGCTCCCCCTTACCCACCAGTGACTGCTCACCTACCCACCAGTGACCGATTCCCCTACCCACCAGTGACCGCTCCCCTTCCACACCAGTGACTGCTCCCCTACCCATAAGTAACCGATTCCCCTACCCACCAGTGACCGCTCCCCCTACCTGCTGTGCTACAGACCCCTATCAGACGTACATTTCCCCTCCCGCCCACGACATGTTCACCTATTCGTTCAATTACAGTGAGTATCCGTGTCACGCGAGCTAGAGATGTCAGCCCGAGATTGGTGTGAATAATTTAGTCATGGCCTGCACACGACTAGGGCCTGGTGACTTGGTGCTTGCAGGTAACTTGGCGGTGCTCCGAATCGGCGTCTACAGATGGAGTCGTCTTCTCTATTGGTATCCCAAGGTGACTATGAGGTGGAGGAATGTTTTTTTTTTGAGGGGGGGGGGGGAGACGATCATCCGGTTAAATCCCCGCATAAGAATAGTTCCTACCATCAATGTGATGGATCATTTTCTAACATGGGCGTGATGGGAGATCGCCTACCATTTCTTTGATGGAACGCTTCCAGGACACACGAGGCCAAAATGGACCACAGCAAGGTAATATGATCATCTATCAGACAAAAGTACAAGTGTAACCGAAGGATGACTTAGAGCTGCTGCGTTCATCGGTCATCTGGGTTAGTCTGCATGAGTCATGCCAACGTCTGGACAACAGCGAGTACCTGTCGGGAGACTAACACTCAAATGGCATGGTGTTGTAGATTCATGGGAAGCTCGTATTTAGATAACATAGTATTTTAAACGGATGGGAAACTCATATTTAGATAACAGAGTTTTAAACCGATGAGAAACTCACACTGAGAAAACATAGTGCGTTAGACACGGGAACCTCATTTCTCAGATAAAATAGTTCTTTAGACTAATGATAAACTTGCATTCAGATAAAACAGTGCTAAAAATTGGCCCCGAAAAAAGGACAGTTTTGTTTGTAGTTGCAATGTGCTATTGTTTCAAACAACAAAACAAAACAATACAATTTGAACAACACGTGGGTTTTAGCAACTCAAGACTGAGATTATCGCGTGTCCTCAAACTCAGGGGTGGTTCTTATACGGTCATCGAACATTTCCCCCTCCCTCCTCCCCGATCCCCTCAGTTGACCACATCCTTCTAACGACATATTTGGAGACATTGGCCGGGCGGTGACAGTCCAAGCCATCGGCACACAAAAATCACCCAACTCAAAACACAACTGATAACGGAGGAAGCCGTCACGTGATGGGCAGAACCCTTGTAAATATAGAACGTGATTCACTCGCTGTCAACGGTGAAATGGCATGGAGATAAGGGCACGGGGGATGGTGAGATTAAAGTTTTAAGACTCTGTAGGACCAGTGACGCAGGTAAAGATCAATTCAATTTGTTTAATGACGACGCTGCGGTACATTAAAAGTGTTACACTATTACAGGTCTAGTGCTCTTACCGTGTTTTAAACAAAAAAAAACCTAATATCATAGGTTCTCAGATGATTAAATTGATAACAGCTTATGTAAGCTTCCCATAAGTCTTTGAGTAAACCTAAATCTATAAATGCAATATGCATACATGTACGACCTCTGAAGATTTACTTATAGGAAGCAGTGGAGCTGACGCAGTGTTGATTGGATAGATCGGTGCAGGCTTGTTTACGCTCCATCGATTTCAGATAGCCAAATGCGGTCCTAATACATAAGATGTGCTTACGGCAGCTTTCATGAATTATTCTACACCAAGGTGCCTTGCTTGTTGGTCCCACAACTCAATGACACATTAATAAGACTTGAATGTGAATGTGAGTGTCTTTTGAATCACTTAACAGTTATTAAATACAGATTTAACGTTCATATCATCAAGGCATCAATACAGTCATATATTTTTATTTCACTGAAATCTGATCTTGAGGACAAAAAAAACAAAACAAAAAAAAAAAAACAACTAAAGCAGGACGTGATTTAATCTTTATTGCATTAAACAAATTAAATAAAATATCTTCATATATTTTTATTTCACTGAAATCTGATCTTGAGGACAAAAAAAACAAAACAAAAAAAAAAAAACAACTAAAGCTGGACGTGATTTAATCTTTATTGCATTAAACAAATTAAATAAAATAGAATTATACTTTAATATCAATGAATACACAGAGAAAAAGTGTAACTTGTATATTGTAATGAAGGGATAATTTACAGATAACGTTAATAGCACCTTATGACTGCCATCGCGATTGGCTAAAAAACGCCTAATGTATAGACTCGTGCTTGTCCTGCTTAAACAGGTCATATTATTTTATTCAGGATGATATCATTAATATATATATATATATATATATATATATTAATTTAAAAGAGGAATGACTAAATGGATACTGTGTTTGAAGAAAGCGCTATCCGGTTGTATAACACGTGAAACAAGTGTCGTAGACCCATATATATATATATATATATTATATATGTACATTATAGCTGATTGATTTAAAAGCTTTCAAGTTCTGTTTATTTCAATGTAAATAAAATTAAATTCACTCTTGACTCACATAGCGTCACAGACCTCACAATACTATCATCTATATAGTCATCTCAATTACACCAATAAAGCTGATTTGTCTCGATCCACTGTTCTGTAAGACGAGATGCACCAGTGTCATACGTTAACTATATGTTATATGGCGTACAAAAGTGATTCTAGCGATTAATAACAGAATTTAAAAGGTACTTTTTAAATTTTTTTTTCAAATATCAAGCAAGAGATCACACAAAGACGCGAAAAATTTTCAAATTTGAAATTCTCAAAGCTGCGGAATAATAAACAATGAATGAATAAGTAATAAAGTTAAAATAGAATTTTAAAATACAAAAAAATGTGCGTTATCCCATATGATAGACTCCATCATACAGTCTTATAAACTATAGTTTTACCACTACGGATAAAGATTAATCTTGAAGACACCATCACAGCCCCCACATATTCAAACAAATAAACCTTTGTTGGAAGCTTATATGCTTTAAGACGGGTTTATTCAGATGAAGGTAAGAAAAGAGATGTACCATGTGAGTGAGACACTGGAAGCTCTCCCAACATGGAAATACACCTTTACTCGTTGGTTAAAAGCGATAACATGTAGCATGTGAGGGCAATCTACTCAAACTATCAGCAACAAAAGATGCCTTGTAGCATATGAGTCAATCTACCCAAACTATCAGCACCAAAAGATGCCATGTAGCATATGAGGCAATCTATTCAAACTATCAGCACCAAAAGATGCCTTGTAGCAAATGAGGCAATCTACTCAAACTATCAGCACCAAAAGATGACATGTAGCAAGTCAGGGCCATGTACCCAAACTATCAGCAACAAACGATGCATGTAGCATGTCAGGGCAATGTACCCAAACTATCAGCAACAAACGATGCACGTAGCATGTCAGGGCAATGTACCCATACTATCAGCACCAAACGATGCCATGTAGCAAGTCAGGGCAATGTACCCAAACTATCAGCAACAAACGATGCATGTAGCATGTCAGGGCAATGTACCCATACTATCAGCAACAAACGATGCATGTAGCTTGTCAGGGCAATGTACCCAAACTATCAGCAACAAACGATGCACGTAGCATGTCAGGGCAATGTACCCAAACTATCAGCAACAAACGATGCATGTAGCATGTCAGGGCAATCTACTCACACTATCAGCACCAAACGATGCCATGTAGCATGTCAGGGCAATGTACCCAAACTATCAGCACCAAACGATGCCATGTACCCCGTAAACACTACATATACAAATATATATATACATATATAGTGCTTTTTGGCACACTGAAAACTTGAAACAACGAAACTTGATTTCCTTTGTTTGTTTTGTTGTTGTTATAGTACATGGCTAAATTGTTGATACGGTTGCATACGCTCGCTTTGACTTTGTTTAATGTCATGTTACCACGAGTCATCTAAAGACGTATCTCAAATACCGTCCTTTGTTTGTTTTGTTTTTGTTATAGTACATGGCTAAATTGTTGATACGGTTGCATACGCTCGCTTCGACTTTGTTTAATGTCATGTTACCACGAGTCATCTAAAGACGTATCTCAAATACCGTCCTTTGTTTGTTTTGTTTTTGTTATAGTACATGGCTAAATTGTTGATACGGTTGCATACGCTCGCTTCGACTTTGTTTAATGTCATGTTACCACGAGTCATCGAAAGACGTATCTCAAATACCGTCCTTTGATTGAATGTCATCCTATTGGACTTGTTTTCTTTTTTCTACTGTGCTCCTTTTGTCACCTCCCAATATTTCTATTCAACCGTGTCAATATAAAAGGCTTAATACACTGTATAGAACTTAGCCAATTATTTCACAGTTTTAGTATGACACAATAATTGGTAGAGATTGATGATAGAATAAAAGTATGCTTTTGCATCTTTTAATCCCTTTCTTTTCGATGAACTAGGCCGACAACGCCACCAACTCTATACAGAAAAGAACAAAAGTGCCACCAGAGGCGCACCGCGACCTCTCCACCCACCATCTTTTTCGTACAACCCTGCTTGTACCACATCTAGCATGTTAGGCAATCTATCCAAAGTATCAACAGTGTAAAAAACGATGCCATGTGGCATGTTAGGCAATCTATCCACAGTATCAGCACTGGGCGTGGTGTCAGGAAGGCTGGAGCTCTGCCAAAATACCTGTACCCCAAATTCTTGCGCCTGACTCCTATGATGTCAGGTTTTGCTCTCGTTAGCACTGTGGAAGACTGTTCAATCGTGTGGCAAATCGACACAAAGGTTGACAGCGGCGTTTGGTTTTCTTTTGGGTACACTTCATCCAACACCGCGCCAATTTTGTTGTGTAGCTCCAATAAATGTTTAGTCAACTTCTGCTAGGTCAAGGTGTATACATACTGATCTAGAATCCATACATGCCTTCACGGTCGTTCATTCGATTTCACCTCCTCCCTCTATCGTGATGTTTCTGACTTCCTCGCCCCTCCCAACTTTCTAAATATCTCCCCCCCCCTCTCTCTCTCTCTCTCATTCTAATTTGTAAAAAAAAAGTAACACAATTGATTTCCTATTGGAATTGGGCTGTGTTGAAATAAGGGACTCTGGAAGTTTCCTTGTTGACGTTTAGAGAGCACGAATGAACACAGAGATACGTAGTCTTTAATTCGTGACCAAAATAGTGTCTTCTTTTGTCAACTTCTGCTAGGTTAAGGTGTATACATACTTATCTAGAATCCATACATGCCTTCACGGTCGTTCATTCGATTTCCCCTCCTCCCTCTATCGTGATGTTTCTGACTTCCTCGCCCCTCCCAACTTTCTAAATATCTCCCCCCCCCCTCTCTCTCTCTCTCTCATTCTAATTTGTAAAAAAAAAGTAACACAATTGATTTCCTATTGGAATTGGGCTGTGTTGAAATAAAGGACTCTGGAAGTTTCCTTGTTGACGTTTAGAGAGCACGAATGAACACAGAGATACGTAGTCTTTAATTCGTGACCAAAATAGTGTCTTCATTATTCTATCTTTGTTACATTGATAACAATCATTATAATGTAATCAATTGTATGTGTTAAAATTAATTTATGTGTGTTATTAGCTTTGCTACCGTTCATGCATTACATCTACGATATGTGTTTTGTACACTTTATATTCAACATTAAAATCATACAGCAATATTGCTGTTAAACGGAAACACAATGACTAATTAGGTAATATAAGTCAGCCTGCGCTTTTCGGTCACAAGATAAGACCAAAGATCAATTAAGGTTGAGTCTAGGATTTCTCACAGAGGTGGTGGGAGAGAAAATATGACATCAAATTTAGTTTAAACCTTTAACCAGTCTAATCCTATACCAAGATTGGATCGTTTATATACTGATAAGTATGGCAGAATCTTTATCTAACAAACCGCAACGAAAGGTTGGACAGAAGAGCCCGTCACGTGAACAAACAATAACACCGGGAGAAGAAATAGCGCCACTTACTTTCGGTTTCCCGACCAACAGCACAGTCTCGGCATATGAGTAGGCGTTAGGAGATGACCCAACACGTCAAAGCTGGCCGGCCGCTGACTGTGGACTTTTAATGAATCAAACTGGAAGCTTTGTAATCCGAAATTCGACAGATCCGACTCGCTCCGTTTGAGAACTGTTGGGCGAAGGGGTTTGTTGTTGGTTTTTTGTTGTTTTTTTTTTGACCGAGGTAGCCCGTGAAATAGTGAGAGCTTGATGCATGCAGCTGTAACCAAGGTCCAGGAATAGAGGACACGGCTCCAGGACAACACAACGTTGTTGCCTTTTGGTTTTTTTGTTTTTGGTTTCCTCTTTAGCTTAGTTTCACCTCGAGTAGAAGAGACTCATCTGCGCATTTATATCCGCAGAAATGATTGGGAATAACGAAGATCCAAGTGAAAAATACTTGGGGGTGGAGGGGATGTGAAGGGGGGGGGGGCAGTGGCATTCCGTGAAAGACAACTTTTTGGGGGGAGGGAGGGAGAGCGAGTCGTGTTTATCTCTTAAATACTTGGGGGTGGAGGGGATGTGAAGGGGGGGGGGCAGTGGCATTCCGTGAAAGACAACTTTTTGGGGGGAGGGAGGGAGAGCGAGTCGTGTTTATCTCTCTTGTTTCGGGGTGAGCTAGGTTTAAAAATAAACCCATACAAAATAAAAGGAGAGAATAAGAAAAACTCTTTCCTCTAAGCACACAGTCTGGAAGGGGCGGATTGTGAGAGCTATGTTTAATAGCCCCCGCTCTCGCTCGCCTCCGCGACTCTACCCAAGTATGGCATATGATTTGGTCTGTTGTCAAATTTACCAAGAATCTGGCGTGATGCCCCTGTCCAAGTATGGTATAAGATTAGGTCAGTTGTTAAAATTTAAAAAAGAATATGGCCCGATGCCACTATCCACATATTGCATATAATTTGTTTTGTTGTCAAAGTTACCAAAAATCTGGCCAGATGCCCTTATTCATACGATTTGGTCCCTTGTCAAATGCACAAAGCTGACTGACAAATTTATTTGATGTGGTAGCAAAGTCGTGTTAGGTTGCCTTACATCCGTGCAAAGGAAATTGCCGCCCCCCCCCCATTTGAAATCCCCGCATCATTTATGTGGATTTTTCAGCAGATGTCTCCGATTGTTTAACATCTTACTTAAAAAGGTAATTTTCTCGATATTTGCTTCTTACTTCCATCTTGAATAATAATGTTGGCATTCAGTGAGAACCGCAAAACTATCACTGTAATAATACTAAACAACAAACGTTTCAAATCAGAATCATTTTTAAAAGAGAATGTTCTATTTATGTACACGGAAGCTGTGAAAGGTCAAGGATCAATTTTGGACTCGAATGTTTGTAACAGCTTCAAGTAGTTTTTTTTCTCTCCAATTACTATTGTCTTAAATTGTTTTCAACTGCACTCGTGACTTTTCCTCTTTAGCTAAACTACTTCACAGACTATAATACATGTCCTGTCTGCAGAAGAAGGCTCTTAGCCGAAACGGTCTCGTGTTATTTTCATATCTTTATATTTCAATCTTCCACATACCTTGTTCCCCTATTTCCTTCACAAAACAGCCGGGAGTTTTTTGTTTTAAAAATGCATGTAATTTTTTTTAATAATAAAATGACTGGTTGAGAAACTAGTTGGGATTAGGTTAAGTTACTCTTTAGGGAGTAACTGTCAAATGCATTATAACTGTTACTGAATATCATGTAAATAACTCCCCCACCGCCCCCCACCCCCAAAAAAAAAATCATCTCTGTCGCCAAGACTATCCTCTATGAGATTTCTATGAATCATTTTTTTTTTCAAATGAAAATCATTATCACATCAAAATGCATGAACACCGGATTAAATTTAAAACATTGATTTTTTTGTCAATGCTAAAGAATCCTTATTCGTTTAATCTTGTGCTTAATGCTAAGTGGGTGCAACACTTGGCTGGCCATTTCAATACTCATTCTACATATATCATTTGAAATATCATGTGCATTACTTCGACTCAATATGAAAGACTTCTTTCTTTCGTTTGGACTTATTTACTACACATATTAAAAACCCGAATACGCCCTTGCCTATGTAGACTTCAAAGATTCTTTTACCGATTGATTGATCGGATCACGGCCAGTAAATGATTAATTGATAAATAGCGTTGGGCCAGCTAGACGAAAAGACTATTAGGGATCTGTATTAGGACGGCGGTACTCAAAGTGGTGGTCCGGGAACGGAACAGTTACGGGACCGGCACAGGTCCGGGAGCGGCACAGTTACGCGACCGGCACCGATCCGCGAACTCTCAATCTCCGATCCGAAAACCGAAACAAAGAAGAAAGTAAAAATGAAAAAAAAAAAAAATGAAGGAGCTCCGAAAAACGGAAAGCAGAGAATAATTCCAGCCCGTCAGTCCCATTTAAAAGTATGAGAAGCTCTTGATTAGGATGTCGTATGTCAGCTTAGTTTCAGACAAGTACACAGTTGATCTAGCTTATGGATTGCTCCGTTCAGCGGTGAATGTTTCCTGGCGACCAAAACGCCTGAAAGCTAAACATGGTCAGAGCTCCTCCGTTCATGCGTTGTTGTTTTGGTTGTTTTTTTTTTGTTGTTTTTTTTTTAAAACCCCAATCGATCCAATGAAGTGCAGATGTTTTATGAATGAACTAAAAAAAAAGGGAGCACACATTTGTAGTGACACATTTTTGAAATCTTAATTGATAAAAGTGAGCATCTTGCATGCTTGTCTATGTGGTTGGCTTCTTTGGTTTAAGTTGAGCACGAGCGCGTGGTTGAAATGTTGTGGATACACGATTTCGGTGAGTTTACAAAAATGGAAGAGGTAAAAAAGAAAGTAAGAAGCTGAAGCAGATAAGTACAAGAATGGTTAGGAGTTAACGACTCCGCTAAGTTGGATGGTTGGCAGTTAATGACTCGGCTAAGTTGGATGGTTGGCAGTTAACGACTCGGCTGAGTTGGATGGTTGGCAGTTAGTGACTCGGCTAAGTTGGATGGTTGGCAGTTAACGACTCGGCTGAGTTGAATGGTTGGATGGTTGGCAGTTAACGGCTCTGCTAAGTTGGATGGTTGGCAGTTAACGGCTCTGCTAAGTTGGATGGTTGGCAGTTAACAGCTCGGATTGTTAAGCATGATTTGGAATTTCAGATAAAAATAACCAACACGCCTAGGGGAAAATGTTTCCGACTGAGAAGGTATACCGGTAATTAAAACATAATCCGCTGTTACAACGTGTAAACCGTTGGAGGAAGGGAACGTTAAAAATAAAATCCTAAAAACTACTGATCCTAGAGTGCTGACCAAGCTGTGTTGAGTATTGTGTTTGAAGGGTGTAAAAGAGCTGCACAGAGTTCGTTACAGGGCTGGACAAAGCCCCATGCAGGGCTTATATAAAATATAAATGGCAATCACAGGCGTAGCGAGAGTGTTTGGCGCCCGGGGACAACATTCGCGCCCAGGTACAAGATTCAGTGTAAAGCGCCACCTTTTCTTTTTTCAACTCTCAAATCCATTATTTTCATCAATAAAATAATATCAAGCACATTTTGGCGCCCTTAACTAGCTGGCGCCCGGGGACAACCGTCCCACCCTGCCCCAACCCCTTCGCCACGCCTCTGATGGCAAAACTGTATGGGTAAAAGGAGATGGACAAAACATCTTCCAGGACTGGACAGGGCTTGACTTAATCCACTACAAAGCTGCACATATTCTTATACAGGGCTGGACATAGTCCCATTTAGGACTGGAATTATAATCCTATACAGGGCTAGGCATAGTCTCACCCAGAGTTAAACATAGTCCAATACAGGGCTGGGCAGAGTCCAATATAGAGATGACTATAGTACCATAAGAAGGTTAGTTAAATGGTACTAAATCGAGAAAGTGACTTTGTTGATGCTATTTCTAGAAATCGATTGGTTTGGTCTGTACAGTGTCATGATTGAAGTTCAATGTCTCCGACTCCGTTAGGAGGCCAGTGGTAGTAAACAGCAGCCACCGATTCAGTGGTCATCTTCGGGAGTCGTGTGGCAAGGCGGGTGAGGGAGTCGTCTAGCAAGACGGTTGGGGGAGTCGTGTCGAATGGAGGGTGGGGGGTCGTGTGACAAGGTGGGTGAGGGGTCATGTGACAAGGCGAGTGGTGGAGTCGTGTGGCAAAGCGGATGAGGGGTCGTGTGACAAGGCGGGGGGGGGAGTCGTGTGGCAAAGCGGGTGAGGGGTCGTGTGACAAGGCGGGTGGGGGAGTCGTGTGGCAAAGCGGGTGGGGGCGTTGTTCGATCTTAGATAATGTCTTCTTCTATTAACTTTTTAACGTTGATACCCATGGATTCCACTGAAAGTAAAATTGCCGGTGTAATATACCCCCCCCCCCCAAAAAAAAATGTACTCGGCTGCAGAGCGTTGAAGAAGTAATCGAATACAGAAGTCCTAGAAAAACTAACTCAGTCACCAACAATAGAGAGAAATTCCAGTCCGATAACTTTAACGATTTGGATTCGTTACAGCGACCGTCAATTCGCATTTATTTAATGAGGTTCTTTGTGTCGTATGAAGGCTCGTTTCTCTATCGTGGGTAAAAGGAGCCTAAAACGTAACGTCACCAATGGCCTCACTCTAGAATATTTACAAAGGCCTATGCGGATTATGAAAAAGCTAGACCTCATATCCAATTTGAAATCTCTATCGTTATTCATTCTAAGAGTCTTAATCCTAACTCAACATGTTACAGATAAGTGGTACCAGCTTACAGATACGGGTTAGTTTAACGTCCATCGTTTATTTAAGTAATTATAAACAGAGATGTCCGAGATGGAGAGCAAGTGGAATGAAATAATGTGGTTCATCAAAAGTTTACTTCAATCGCAGTTACTGGAATTTATGGGGATTTGGAAAGAGGGAAAGGTAAGTGAGAGCGCTTGCCCGTAGAGGTTTTTAAACTTTGCTCCACAACTGTGGTATAATTCAGTTCCAGACAGGTGAGAACCGAAAATCAGTGTCGGATCAATGGTAAACGTAGGTACTATCATTAAAGTAAGGTGTAGTAACAACATGAAAGTGAGGGTCAGAGGGAACGAAACACTACAACCTCCAGTGACATTTTATGACACGAACAACTTGGAGCAATCACATGAGAACAATTTCCACGCGCTAAATTAAATACAAATTTTCTCCGGCAATAATAGTAAGTTATATTACTTTAATATTGGCTAACTGAGTATGACAGACATTATTTAATCGAAAAGCTCCACGCAGAGTTTAACCTATAATCATATTTTAACATATTCTTTTATTATGGACTAAACCACATGCACGTATATGTATATATATATATATATAGCTAATGCTTCATGCTCTAACATGTGTTATGCCCCCCCCCCTCACGCATGCAGCCATCACGTAGTAGTCCCTTGTGGCTGAGCTTAGCAACTCTCTAATCAATAGCTCCTCACCAAATTCTCTGCTAACATAATTTCCCGTCACCTCTCAAATTCCTTTCCTGGCTCAAATGATCCGAGGCATATGGTAACACTTTATGATAAACACACATCATCGCCCAAACTCTTAAAGCTGCAGCATGTTAGCGTTAAAAGGCATTGGATAGTTGGATGATACCGCCTTAATTAGTGGCAACAGATGAGTGCGGCTTTTCTCCTTACCCTATGTAGAACCATCCGCATTAGAAGGGACTTGTGTCCAAACTATTAATCATTGTCATCATTTTGAGTTTTTATTTAATTGTTCTCCTTTTACATAGGTGAGTTACCGGTATTTAATTTTACCGGTAAAGACAGGGAAAGATGTGAGAGAGAAAGGGGGAGGGGATGAGAGAGAGAGAGAGTGGGGGAGAGAGAGGGGGGTACTAATTGTCATCACTGATCACCTTTACAGGAAGAGCCCACTTTAAGTCTTCTAAATTAGACGTAAAAACGCTATTTTAATGAGATGTGAATTGTTACAAAATGTTGGATGGTGGGGAAAAATCTACGGGGAAAAATTACTTCACTTCAAAACGTCGGCTTAAAAATTGCCCCAGCATCTTAAATCGACGACGACTTAATGTTCTGGGTCCTAACAGAAAAAAAAACCGTTACTGTGGGCAGGCTATGACGTCAAACCATTGTTTCTGGTTTAAAAAAAAAATTACAGCGCATACGCTAGCAGAGCTTTAACATCACTATGATGTGTGGGGTGGGGGTGCTTTTGGTTTTATCTTCGGCTTGCAGTTCATATCGGAAACGGAGAAAGGAAGTGTTGAATATTCATCACACTATAACTCGGTGAGGCAGCATTTCCCGAGCTTTGCCCTCCAGAGTTCAACAGTTTCGTGGACGGTTCTTTGTTGCCATACCCAGGGCTAGGAAACTGCTCGACAGGAATGGGATGAATTAAACCTGGGATTGAACATAAATCAGATATGCCAAGCTTTAAAAAGGCTGTAAGAGTCGCAACGAATGAGCATTAAATTAAGCAAAATACTCAACATAATCAGATATCCCAAACTGTTAAGGCTGACAGAGTCGCAGTGGACAAGTATAAATTCAGCAAAATCAAAGGGTGAAAGTTTGGAAGTGGTGACTAACTGGTACTGTGTCTGGAAGAACGAAGGTTTTTTTGAGTACGGGACTCCCGCACATAACTCTGCAGTTCCAAACCAGTATGTACAGGCGATAAATCTGTTGTTTTTTTCCCAAACTCAAGATATCCTTTAGGCATCCATGTATTGAATTTTTGAGACAGTGAGTACTCGTATATTCTATCATTTAGCAACGTATAGCTTAATTATGAATATTTATCGAAATATTTTATGGAAGATTAACCAAGAAAAGACGTTTTCTTTAACATGTTCGCACCACTAAATAGTTTCACACGCTATTGTGTTGTGAAGTTCCGTGATGTAATCATATTAATAAAACTATCGAGACAGAGGACGAGCGTTTGAGGTTTATCGAACCGAGAAGAGGACACAGTGTTGAGAGGACACAGTGTTGAGAGGACAAGGTGTTAAGGGGACAAGGTGTTGAGTGGACAAGGTGTTGAGAAGACAAGGTGTTGAGAGGACAAGGTGTTGAGAGGACAAGGTGTTGAGAGGACAAGGTGTTGAGAGGTCACAGTGTTAGGAAGTCACAGTGAAGCGAGGGCACAGCGAAGAGATTACAGTGTTGAGAGGACACAGTGTTGAGAGGACACGGTGTTGAGAGGACAAGGTGTTGAGAGGACAAGGTTTGAGAGGACAAGGTTTGAGAGGTCACAGTCTTAGAAAGTCACAGTGAAGAGAGGGCACAGCGAAGAGCTGACAGTGTTGAGAGGACACAGTGTTGAGAGGACACGGTGTTGAGAGGACAAGGTGTTGAGAGGACAAGGTTTGAGAGGACAAGGTTTAGGAAGTCACAGTGAAGAGAGGGCACAGCGAAGAGCTGGCAGTGTTGAGAGGACACAGTGTTGAGAGGACAAGGTGTTGAGAGGACAAGGTGTTGAGAGGACAAGGTGTTTAGAGGACAAGGTGTTGAGAGGACACGGTGTTGAGAGGACTCAGTGTTGAAAGGACATAGCGTTGAGAGGTCACAGTGTTAGGAAGTCACAGTGAAGAGAGGGCACAGCGAAGAGAGGTCACAGTGAAGAGATAACAGCGTTGAGAGGACAAGGTGTTGAGAGGTGATTGTATTGAGGTCACAGTGAAGAGAGGAAAGGGTGTTCAGAGGTCACAGTGTTGAGAATTCACAGTGAAGAGATGATATTGTTGAGAGGACACAGTGTTGAGAGGACACAGTGTTGAGAGGACATGGTGTTGAGAGGACACAGTGTTGAGAGGACAAGGTGTTGATAGGAAACAGTGTTGAGAGGACACAGTGTTGATAGGAGACTATTGAGAGGACACCGTGTTGATGGAAAATTGAGACAGACTCTTAGGTTATCATGTTTGATTTATAAGGCAAGGCGGGTGGGCTAGGGAAGACAGAATGAAATTTGATTCTCAAAGGCCGCCAGAGGGAAGCAGCAAATTTACGAGAACAAACATGTCAGCGACTTCAGTTCCAGCCCATGAAGCCGGACAAGGATTGTTACCGAATATATTTTATTATTTTTATAGTGAAGATAATCTAAAAAAAAAAAAAAAAGAAAAAAAGAAAAGAGGTTACTATTAAAATGTTCCAACTGGATTCGGAGACAATTTATGACTGATCTAAACTACCATGTGCACACCTGGATAGGTAGCCCGGACAACGGGGGACAATTACTGACTGACCAGAACTACAATGTGCACACCTGGATAGGTAGCCCGGACAACGGGGGACAATTACTGACTGACCAGAACTACAATGTGCACACCTGGATAGGTAGCCCGGACAACGGGAGAGAATTACTGACTGACCAGAACTACAATGTGCACACCTGGTTAGGTAGCCCGAGCTAACTGAAGAATTTTTTTTACACCAAACTGTAACCGTCTTGGTTTACAACAGACAATATTCATAGCTTAAAAATAGCATCGTGGCGACCAGGTTTACAATACTCAGCATTACAATACTGAACGCTAATAGGAGATCAGGTTTACAATATTTAACATTATAATCTGAATGCAAATGGGAGACAAGGTTTACAATACTCAACATTATAATGAACACAATTGAATGGAGGGGAAATGATAGGTACCTCCAAACCGGACATTTTTTCCCCACAAAACCGCCCCTCTATCTGTAGTACTGATGGTGTACACAGTGGCCTGAGTGGCTGAATGAGAACTCCTGCTACAGGTTGGACACCTCAAACACCTATAATTAGAACGCAGACCCGTAACAAGTTGACCAAAGATACCCCACACGTTACGGATGCCAATTTAAAGAGAAAAGCGCGATTAGGTTGCCATGGTTACAGTTAATTCAAAAGGAACTATTTTTTTTTTGCTGATGGAAAGGATTATCGTGGTTGCCCAGAAGCTGTCATTGGTTGCCCAGAAGCTGTCATTCGCCGCCCCCCCCCCCAGCTGTTGATGTCCTTACTATTTCCTTATCTGCTGTCGTCAGGGGAAAAAGGGGGGGGGGACAAATCAAGTGCTTTAATGGTGCTTGATTTGGTTGCCCAGAAGCTGTCATTCGCCGCCCCCCCCCCCAGCTGTTGATGTCCTTACTATTTCCTTATCTGCTGTCGTCAGGGGAAAAAGGGGGGGGGGACAAATCAAGTGCTTTAGTGGTGCTTGAATCTGCACAGTATTCGGGACAGCATGTTAGCTTGTGATCCGACTTAACAACAACGCTGCTTTGATAACCATGATTTTTTTTTTTTTTATATATAAAGAATATAATATACTTGCTTGTGATTAAAAACAACTTCCATGTATTTGATAGCGTTTAAAAACAACGTATACAATCTTTTTAAATTGAAACGTGCTTAAATGTAGGTAGTCTACATTCTGGGATTAAAAGAGACTTGGGTGTGTAGCCTTGGCAGAAACTGAATACTCTCGTTATAACTTATGACAGAATAATATACTTTGAGGCATTCGAACCACATCCGTGCAATTGTTTCAAGAAGCATCAAAATGTTGGACCCGCTACGCAGACATGGCAAGAAGCGTATTTATTGGACTAAAATGTGCCTCGGGGCAATTTAATTAGCTCCGATTCGACATTGATTTCCTTGGAGATTTAGAGGCTTGATCCTTATTTGATGGTACGTATTTGCGAGTCTCCTGGCCTTGCCCCCGTGGTAAACACAGGGGACATCACTCCAGTATTCCAGATGACTAATGCCTGATTTGGAGTGCTCGAGATAAGCCCTCGCGCGACAAGCACGGAGCTCATATTTTACAGTCAGCCCAAAAATGACGGCAACTGATAGCTACAATCTGTGGAGCTTTGGTCGTCAGCAAGATGAAAACGTTCTCAAATATCAGGTGGTCAACACAAAGTTTCATCGTCAAGATAATGGAAATGGACGCCAGATTTCAACAAAATGTGATATGGTTAGCAGGGACGCTGAGTGATTTATCACATCATTCAGATGAGGTGATGCGTTCAACAACACGGTGTGCAACGGGTCTCGAACCCTCTGTTAAAATTTCAGGTTCGGTTCGGTAACAACTTAAGTGCAACAAATAACGTTAAAGTAAAGTCAACTTCACTTACATATTTATATCCTACCTATAAGAAGAAAAATAATGGCAGAAGCTAAAAAGGAAAAAATAGAGTGGGCACAAGTCCCAAACAAAATCAGAAGAACGGACAGAAAGGGTGTTGGAGAGAGGTGGGTAGAGATTTTAAAAAAAACAACATTAAAATATATCACTTTGTTGTTGTTTTTTAAATCTTTTGCTTTTGGGTTTTCTAATAATTAAAATATAAACCTAACAGTAGCGCAATTACGGTTAGTGCCGCCCGGGCCGGGCTTGAATTTTGATTACCCTTCCCACGAACAAGTTTTGTAGTTGGGCGAAAATCCCAACCCTCAATATAAAGGAACGAAATTCCAGCCCGGGGCAGACAACACAACCCCCCCCCCCCCCCCCCCGCACGCACACACCCACATTTTCTACGCCAGTGTGGTTCACATTCGTAAAACATTGTCGGTTCTAATAAGTATACAATAAGTTGGTTCGGATTAGTTCGTACTCTGTGACGATGGTGTTCGGGTTCGGTTCAGGTGGGGTCCTCAGCAGGGTTCGGTCGTATTCCCGTATCGGGTTCGGTCATCAGCATGGTTCGAGTTCACTATTTTCGGTTCAGGTTCCGTTTGATTCACATCTCAAATAATGTGTGCTACTAGCTCCTACTTATTAATTAGGAGTACTGAACGGATGCATCACTTTAAACAATATACTTCTGTATATTTCTGGTAAACAATGCCGCATGGGGTATACCACTGGTCATATGGAAAAAAAAAACCCCGAGCAAGTGATAAACCACACGGCATGTGGTAGAAAACACTTGGTATGTAGTAAAAACAATGGGCATGTGGAATTCCACATGACATGGCGGCATGATGTAAACCACTTTTCATGTTTAAAACACTCACGTGGTAAAACACTCCTCAACTGGTGAAAAAAAACTCATGTTTAAAACACTCATGTGGTAAAACACTCCTCAACTGGTGAAAAAAAACTCATGTTTAAAACACTCATGTGGTAAAACACTCCTCAACTGGTGAAAAAAAACTCATGTTGTAAAACACTCATGTGGTAAAAAAAACTCATGTTTAAAACACTCATGTGGTAAAACACTCCTCAACTGGTGAAAAAAAACTCATGTTGTAAAACACTCATGTGGTAAAAAAAACTCATGTTTAAAACACTCACGTGGTAAAACACTCCTCAACTGGTGAAAAAAAACTCATGTTTAAAACACTCATGTGGTAAAACACTCCTCAACTGGTGAAAAAAAACTCATGTTGTAAAACACTCATGTGGTAAAAAAAACTCATGTTGTAAAACAGTGTTTCAAGTGATAAAACACTCTTCATGTGGTAAATCACTCATATGGTAAAACAGTAATGGTTAAAACACTCTTTAACTGGTTAAAAAAAAAACTCATGGGGTAAAACACGCTTCATTAGGTAAAACACTCATGTGGTAAAAAAAAAATAATTTGGTAAAAACTAATGTGGTAAAACACTCATGTGGTAAAACACTCTTCATGAAGTAAAAAAAAATGTGGTAAAACACTCATGTGGTAAAACACTCATGTGGTAAAAAAATCATGTTGTAAAACACTCTTCATGTGGTAAAACACTCTTCATGTGGTAAAACACTCTTCATGTGGTAAAACACTCTTCACTTCATGTGGTAAAACACTCTTCATGTGGTAAAACACTCTTCATGTGGTAAAACACTCTTCATGTGGTAAAACACTCTTCATGTGGTAAAACACTCTTCATGTGGTAAAACACTCTTCATGTGGTAAAACACTCTTCATGTGGTAAAACACTCTTCATGTGGTAAAACACTCTTCGTGTGGTAAAACACTCTTCATGTGGTAAACACTCTTCATATTTATCACACTCGGCATCTGGATGTTTTGCCCAAATTTAAATTAGAGTCAAATCCCATGAATGTGAAAAAAAAAAAAAAACAAGCTGAGAGCAAAATTTGCTTCAATTTGATATCAATGAAACAATTGTTTCAAATATGATAAACATTGTGTGACACATCTCAAGCTATGTGCCCATCAATTCAAAACCAACAAGATTATACGATTTACTTGGACACTTTCTCAATTTGCGTGACAATTCTGGCCTTCAAATTATGACAAGGATTTTGAGAAGAACAAAAGAGGATTGGCCACAGGGAATAATAATAGTAATCATTCTGAACTTTAAAAAAAAAAAAAATTCTTGAATAATTCAACTCATACCACCAGAATAAATTACTTTAAAATGTCTTCACACTGTCTCTCAAGAAGAGAAAAAAGGGAAATATACACTGCTATTATAAGACCAGTTGTTATTTACGTAAATGAGACTAGGTTCCTCGCTCCAAAAGCAGAGAACCTCCTCAACATATGGGAGAGGAAAGGCCTCAGGAAAATAAACGGTTCGCTGATAGGCAATGATGGAAGGAGAATCCCTACAAAACAAGAGATGTATCAATTATAAGAAGATCCATTCATAGTCGCAACAATTAAAAATGGCATACTGCACTGGACAGGTCATATTGAAAGGATGCCGGATTGTACAGAAGCAAAAGCAATATACAGGCAGAAACCTAGAGACATCAACTCGTCCAGGACTGAGATGGACTGGCGATGTAGAGAAGGACTTACACCAGTTCGCGCAATGAGGCGGAAAGCCTTGGATCGATCTGAATGGAAGGATGTGGTTGGAGGAGACCAGGGCCAACATGGGCTGTAACGCCACTGATGATGATAAGTTCACACTGCCAATGATATGCAGTAAAATTGTGTAAAGAAGAACATTGAAAACAAAGCTAATTTTACTCTAAGCACTTGTATGATGTACACATCAGCTATCCAACCCTATTAAGTGAGATCCAAAGATTCCTCCATGCTGGATTACTGATGGCACTGGCCATGGTCACACCTAAATTAGAAAATAGCAGGAAATGTGAGCGGCTTAAGAAGTAACCCACACCTCAGTGCTAGGACAGATATTATAGACAGATAATAAATGAAGGACTGCATTCAAGCTGTGTGAACGAAATAGTTAAACAAGTTATGTGGAAGCTTAAACTGGAGGACAGGACAATAAGATAAGAATGTGCTGAGAGCCTTCCTCAGCAGACAGGACAAATGAAAATATGACAAAAAATAGAAACTAGTTAAAAACATAGGTGATCACCATTGTTGTTGCGAGAGGATACTGTTTTTGGTTTCAAGTTTATAGGGACTTTTTCCATCTGAAGACAAAAGTGGAGGGGATGAGAAAACCCTGTTGGTGTCTATACATTATAGACAGAGCAGAACATGATTCCAGCTCAGTGCTATGTCAGATGTTAGAGACAGAGAACACCATGAGTCCAACCCCAGTGTTGTGACAGATGTTATAGCCAGCAGACTGTAAGTCCAACCCCAGTGTTGTGACAGATGTTATAGCCAGCAGGCCATAAGTCCAACCCCAGTGTTGTGACAGATGTTATAGCCAGCAGACTGTAAGTCCAACCCCAGTGTTGTGACAGATGTTATAACCAGCAGGCCATAAGTCCAATCCCAGTGTTGTGACAGATGTTATAGCCAGCAGGCCATAAGTCCAACCCCAGTGTTGTGACAGATGTTATAGCCAGCAGGCCATAAGTCCAACCCCAGTGTTGTGACAGATGTTATAGCCATCAGACCATAAGTCCAACCCCAGTGTTGTGACAGATGTCATAGCCATCAGACCATAAGTCCATCCCCAGTGTTGTGACAGATGTTATAGCCATCAGACCATAAGTCCATCCCCAGTGTTGTGACAGATGTTATAGCCAGCAGACCATAAGTTCAACCCCAGTGTTGTGACAGATGTTATAGCCATCAGACCGTAAGTCCATCCCCAGTGTTGTGACAGATGTCATAGCCATCAGACCATAAGTCCATCCCCAGTGTTGTGACAGATGTTATAGCCATCACGCCATAAGTCCATCCCCAGTGTTATGACAGATGTTATAGCCAGCAGACCATAAGTTCAACCCCAGTTCTAAACCAGATCTTATAGACAGCAGACCACAAGGTCACCCACCCCCAGTGCAATTCCTGCTGGGGCAGCTGGAGGAAGCAGAAAATGCCAATGTAATTTATTATGGGCTGCTAAATAAAAGAGTGTCAGACATCTTCACAAGCTGGTGGAGCTCAAAACGCGATTTAAATGGTTTCTGAATTATTTAACACACAGAGTATTGTTCCTTTAACATTTTTTGTTGTTGTCTTTTATCTTATAAGCATTTTTTTAATAGAAAAGGTTAAAAGGTTAATATAGAGAACAGTTTTTTTTAAAATTGTCTTGAATTGGTAACAGAAATTATTGACCATAGAGTTTTTTAAATTCTAATAATTTTTTTTTGCTTAGAATTTCTTTTAAGTACTGGTACTCATGTACACTTTTATTTCTACACATTTACCAATAAACTCCTAGGGGAGATTATTCAACATTAAAAAAAGAAAGAAATTGTAATGTACAGTCACACTTTCACAGTTATTTTATCTTCTTAAAGTATATTATGTGAGGAATAAAGTGTAAAATGTCTAACCACACCAGATAAGTATGTTACATATCAGAAGGAGAGGATCTGTTTAATACAGTGATTGGTGGGTTGGAGAACCATTAATTTAGAATTAGGTTATGGACTTACATTTTGTAGCTCTCGTTTTTCTGGTCAACCTTGTACACAGGAATCACAGCTAAAACTAGCTGTAAAGAAAATATTGAAATAGATAGAATTTAGTAAAAAAACAATTAGTTTGGTTTGATTTTGACAGAGCTGTATATTATATAATTGTGTATTTTTGTGTAGTTTAATACAGTGATTGGTGGGTTGGACAACCATTAATTTAGAATTAGGTTATGGACTTACATTTTGTAGCTCTCGTTTTTCTGGTCAACCTTGTACACAGGAATCACAGCTAAAACTAGCTGTAAAGAAAATATTGAAATAGATAGAATTTAGTAAAAAAACAATTAGTTTGGTTTGATTTTGACAGAGCTGTATATTATATAATTGTGTATTTTTGTGTAGTGTGTGTGTTTTTTAAAATGAAAATAATAAATTCTGCTCCAAGTAAATAGAATCAAATTTAACATAAGTAAAAATATTTAATAATTTTATCTTTTAACTAAAAGCTTAACATGGTAATATAAAAACAAAAAAAATTAATAAATTTTTTTTTCAGACATTTATTTTCTCATTGGTTTAGATTCTTTTATCCGTGACATAGCTGTGGTTAATGCCACTGTTACGGTAGGCGAATTAATTAAATATACACTAACACTTTTTGTCAATTCAAAATAACAATATATTTTTAGCTTTAATAATAATTTTACATAATACACAAGTAAACGGTTCAGCGAATGCCTTCATCAGTATGACAACAAAACATTTAAATAAGTATAAATTACATTTACATAATATATATATATATACATGTATCCTCCCTAAAATAGAGAAAAAAGAAAAGAATCGGAGCGGGCGCAAAACCGAAACAAAAAAAAAGAAGAATAGACAGGAAGTGATTTGAAGTAAAATGTAAAAAAACCAAACAGGAAAAATACATGGCTCTGACATATAAAAACTCTACAAAGCTGTAGAGTGGCAGACATAGACTCAGACCACACACTTGTAAGAATCAAATATAAACAAAGAATTTCTAACATCTACAATAAACAAAACAAAACAGAAAAACAGTACAACAGCCAGAAATTAAACAGGGACCCAAAAATTACTGAGGAATATCAACAGAAGATTGAAACTCAACTAGAATTATCCAAAAGGGAATCAGCTAGCAATGTTGATATAAACCAGCAATGTGAAAAGATGAAGCGAATAGCAAAAAGTGTAACAGAGGAAACGATTGGATAGTGAAAAGAACAGGATGGTATGATGCAGAATGCAAAGAATTTTTGTAGAACAAAGAAACAAGGCTTGGCTAATAATGCTGCAAAGGGAGACAAGAAGAACATGGCAATTATTAAATGAAACAAGAAGGGTGGCTAGCAAAATTTGCAGAAAGAAAGAAAGTGCTTGGGAAAAATAAAAAATAGCAGAGATAGAAGAGTTGGCAAAAGAAAGAGATGTGAGAGGAATGTACCTGAAGATAAAGCAGGAAAAGAATGGCTTTCAAGCAAGATCCTACATGTGTGAAAGTACCGGTGGAGAATTGATCACAGAGAGCAGTAGAGTACTAGAGAGATGGGCACAACACTTTGAAGGCTTACTGAATGGCTCAGGTGGAGGAACCAATGAGAATTACGTTAACCACAAGGAGGACCAGACCCATTGGTCAACCAACCAACACTGAATGAAATAAAAGATGTGACCTTTACCATGAAAAACAACAAAGCCCCAGGAATAGACCTTATCTCTGCAGAACTGATAAAGCTAGGTGGTAACGAACTGCAAAGGCAAATACACGACCTCATATCCAGAATCTGGCAGGATGAAGAAATGCCAATAGAATGGGACACTGCACTCATGATCCCTATTCACAAAAAAGGATCTAAGCTGGTCTGCTCAAACTACAGAGGAATCTCCTTCCTTAATGTAATGTACAAAATCCTCACAAAAATTATAGCAAACTGGAATGGTATAGTGAACAAATCCTAGGTGATTACCAATGCGGATTCTGACAGAATAGGCCAACCACGGATCATATTTTTAATATTAGATGTCTCCTGGAGAAATGTTACTAATATAACATCGATATACACCAACTGTATGTGGATTACAAACCAGTATATGATAGCGTAGACAGGAATTACTTATACAACGTTCTACAAGAACTTGGAATCCCTAACAAGCTTACTTGGCTCTTACATATGACAATGGCTAATTCCAAAAGTAGAACCAAAGTGCAGGGAGAATACTCAAGAGAGTTCCCAGTCAATCAGGGCCTCAGACAAGGAGACTCACTATCATGTATCCTGTTTAACATCACACTAGAAAAAGTTGTTGGATGCATATGCGTGAGAAACCAGTGGAATCAGCTGCTTTCAGAGAGGTATTACAGAACAACAACCATCAGGAACCTTATATAGCCAGCCATTGCAGTACCTGGCATATGCAGACGGTATAGCGCTACTGGGTAGAAACAGTAATGACATAATTAAAGCATTCAGGGAACTTGAAAATGCCTCAGTCAAGGCTGGTCTTGATATAAATGAACTGAAGACAAAATATATGATAATGTCACAAAACTCCTACACTGATGACAACATCAATATAAACAACCACAAATTTGAGAGAGTGGCTACATTCAAATATCTAGGGGCAAATATAAACGTGCACAATGAAATAATGTTGGAGGTGAAAGAAAGGATAGCAGCAGGCAACTGTTCCTATTTATTTTCAATCTACAAAAGCTACTGGGAAGCAAAAACCTCTCAAGGGGAACCAAAAAGACAATATACACTACGATCATAAGACCAGTAGTAGCTTACGCTAGTGAGACTTCGAGCCTTACCAAAAAAGCAGAGTACCTTCTCAATACATGGGAGTGGCATGGGCTGTAACGCCACTGATTATGATGATGTCGATGTTTCCAGGATTACCTTTTTTTCCCCACCTGGTCCTTAGTTGGACTTGGAAGTCTGTTTGCTACATTCCAAAATTTATTTTGATTCATTAAATCATTACAATTTTCTTAACTTTTATTTTACTTTTACTTAGTTACTTAAAGTTACTACTGAAACTAGAATTGAGTTAACACCATCGAGCCATCACCAACCGTCCAGACGACCTATGTTAGGACAATGGCCTTATACTTATTTATTATATAATAGCCTAGTAAGTAATGCCTAATACTAATAACTAATAACAATACTAATTCGTAGGACTCAAGTCAAGTCAACAGTACTAGTACTAGTACTAATACTTACCTCACTAGTAACATCTATTCTATTAGTAATATATTATGTAGCCTTTCGCCAAAAAATCATTTGAATCTACGTAAACATTTAATGTGCTTACATTAATTAATTCACTGAAATCTTTTTAGAAGGAAAAGAAATGACTTTGTAGAATTAAATCGCCGATGTTTACATCCTTCCTCTCCTTATTGAAGTTGTTTACATCTTCTGCTGCTGGAAAGTACATGCAAAAGAGTGGTTTGGAACAACAAATTGATATTGGTTTATTCATGATTTTTTTAATTTAGGTGTTTTATTTAATATAATAAAAATAATATTATAATTTAAGATTGTTGAATTTAATTATATCTTTCAGAATTTAGTCTAGTCTAGTGACTAGTCAATTTATTTTAGTTAAAGATTTAAAGCTCTTTACACTTACACACAATTCAATTGACCTTTGCCTTGGTCAAGTTTGGTTTGGCGTATTTTCATTTGTTTATTATTATTATGATTATTTCCTGTGTTATACAACAATAAATAAACTGCATGTAGTTAGTTGTTAATGGTCTGCTGATCTCCGCTAAAGGCTAACGGTTTTGTTTTTTATAGCCCGAAAGCAACGGCACAGTTTAGGTTAGCAAGGTTCCTATTATTATTAATATAAATATAGGCATAGGCGCCTACTTTGCTAACTTAATTTTCATGCCTTGCCTTGACTCACTCATATTTTCATAGTCATACTGTCATACTCATGTCATAATCTTTATTTTCATATAGACTAAACATTTTATAGTAAGTCAGTAAGTATTTACCGCATTATTTAATAAATTAATAAAGAAAGTCATTATGATTAGGCTAGTACTAGTATAAATTAAAATAATATGTCATCGTTTTATTAAAGTTTTAGGCTTGTGAGCATGACAAGCATACTTACTATTCATATCGACTACCCTATACTATAGGACAGATATGTAGTAGTTAAAGTTATGAATATAATTTATTGAGTGTAAGCCAATCAATACAGCAGAGTGATGTGAAGTGTAGTCTGTAACTGTAGGAATAGGATGACCATGCCCATGAATGAATGATTGCATGATGAACAATTAGGATTATTTAAATTAAATTTTAATACTAATACAAATATACTATAATTTATTTAATATTCATTCATCATCACTCATTTCCAGCGGCCATTTGGGACTTTACACACTCATCGCAGCTTTCTTTGATTGTGTAATGTGTGTTGGTGTAATCTGATATTTTTGGTAGATAGTTTAGGTTGAGGAAAAAGTTGGGCAAAAGGATAAGTCCTGAAGTGCTAGACAGTGGACTGAGTGAAAGAGGTGATGTGTTATTGTCAACTTTGGATGTCTGCTCTGCTGAGGAGGCACATTGACATTGGTGCTTTATCTGGTTAATGCAGTCCAGTTGGGAATTAAGTTGTCCATGACCTGTTTGTATCTTTTGAGGCAATCTATTGGATCTTTAGGGTGTGGGCTGGGCAATAGTTTGAAAACACATCTTCCTGTTGAACCCTTTTTTGTTAGCTTGATACTTTGCCTCACAGTGTTAAGTGATGTAGGTATATTTGGCTGCAGAAGCATTGCTGGGATTTGTGTCACCCAGTGCAGTTAACTCATGGTGCCCCCCTTCCGTCAAACCTGCACTGTGTAATTATTAACCAGATCATACAGAATAGCTTTTACTTATAGTATTGTTTGTACATTAAATCTTAAAGCAAAAAATAAAGACATAGAATTCGAGGAGACAGCATTTAAATTATGCATCAAAATTTCTTTTTATTTTAACCCTTTTGGGACTTTTTAGAGTGTCAAGAAGACGAAGCCTTTTTTAAAAGCTGTGCACTTACGTTGCAAAAAAATTTATAAAAAATAAAATAATTACTTTACAAATATAACACTATATATATATATATATATTCTTGTAGGGAATTGAATGAACTATATGTTTCTTTTTGTCTTCATCACCATGGTTTTACTGGTTTTGTATGGGACTTTGCTTCCCACCCAGAAGCTAGAGGCTATATACCCCATGTCTCCACACAGCATTCATGTACTGTGAATCCACATTTACCAAGTTGAAGTCTTCAGTCATGTTGTCTAGCCAGGATTCACTATTCATCATCTACTGTCTCGCGGCACTTCATTTTTCATTTTGTGATTAGGCCATTTTAGTTCTAGACAGAGGATTGTCACATAACAGGGAGGGCCAGTACAACAGGAGCAGAAGTACCTTCGTGAAGGCATCCACTCAGAAACACTGAAGTAGGAGAGGCCTTATTTGAGAGCTATCCAGAAATGCTATAGATGAGGCAGCCCTTGCTACATCTGGGCAGTCACTACCTGTAAACAGGAGAAATCTTGTCATGCGTATACTATTTTTTTATCCACCCCTTAGTATTTATTAACATCTACATGTCCAATTTTTTTAAAGTAACTTTTTTTTCCAGTGTTATAATAGCCCAATTTTGGTTCACAGTAAAGCTGTAGCGTCCACCCCTTATCCTCCCCCCCCCCTTTTTTGCTTTAATATTGAAATCACCGATTAAATGTGTAATGTTCTACCACTATCCACCCCTTCCTTGACTGGGCAAGTGCTCTTTAAGTACATATATGTTCTAAATGGAGGTAGAGCATGCTCTTGGGTGATGCAATTTCTAGAATTTTATTCTTGTGAGTTTCAACACCATCCCTATAAATAAGCCAGTGGCTTTCCCAGCCATAATAGATCTTCTAGATTTCCCCGACACAAAACATGACACCTACCATACTTACAGGAGCCCTTCAAGACTTAATATATTTTTCACTGTGTGAATTAAAATGTATATCTCTCTGGTATTATACTTTTTCACTTGCTGTGCTGTAAGTTAATATAGTTTTTATTTCTGTTTATTTGATTTTTTTTTTTTTTTTCTATGTAATAGCATAGTTAAATTGATTGTTGTTATTATTACTAGTTTTGGTATCGTTTTTCTTTTTTTATTGGTGTTTAGTTCTTTGTTACGTATTGTTNCAAATACGCTACAGTAAAGTAAAACTACATTAAAAGATTTTTAAAAAAAATTTTCACCCCCCCCCCCCCCCCCCCATGAAAAACTCTGCAGTTAGCAGAAAATGCAACCCCTCAATATATATAAAAATTAAATGTCAAGAGTAATTAACATGTGAACTTGTCAGTTTTTTTATGAATGATTTATCATGGTCAAAGATGGTGAAAACTATAAACCAATCTTCTTTCAAATATATTTAGTGTATGTGCAGTTCTTTTTTTTTGGACTTCTGATTCTCTATTGCCACAATATTTGTTTATACCACTGCAATGGCCAGTGCCATTATCAACCAATGCCACATTTCCTAAAATAATAATAATATATTTATAATTCAAGCGATAACAAACTATCTATACAATAAATCAGTGAAAATAAAAACTTCCGAAGGCCACACTTTTTGTTTGATGCCATTAGTAAAGAGGTATTTTACCTTTGATAATATTCCTTCAATGTTCACTTCTCTTTTCTAAAAAAAAAATTTTCTCAGTTACTTCTCTATATTGATATATTTTAAATGATTTTTTATTGTTTTATATTAAAAACAGAGTGAGAAATGTTTTTAACATTTTTTTTCATCATCAGCACCAATTAAAATACAGCATGTTATCTATATAATTTTTCATTTAGAAATGCTGCGTCAAGTAACAAGTCCTATTAAAATATTCCAAAGAAATATCAGCACATCATTAAGAGATGCAAAGACTAGGACACTGCTAGATAAAGTAATCCGAGTTGACCATGCAGGAGAATACGGTGCTGATAGAATTTATGCTGGACAACTTGCAGTATTGGGGAAGTCATCTGTTGGGCCCCTTATTAAGGTAGGATATTATAATGCTAAAATTATTTTAACCTGGTTTGCAACAATTTTGTAATTGGAGGACAAAAGTCGATTATTAATTGTTTTTATATGAATTATGTTTTCGAAAATGTGTGAAATGAGACTTCTACTTAGCTAACTTGATTATAGCATTGTTATTTGAATTTTAGAAAATGTGGGAAGAGGAGAAACACCACAGGGAAACTTTTGAAAAGCTAATGGCAGAAAACAGAGTTCGTCCAACAGCATTATTACCTTTCTGGAATATTGCTGGATTTGCTTTAGGTATTTTCTTATGGGCATTACTGTCTATTAAAATCTCATTCTATTTTAAAATAAAGTTTTACTAACTTTTTATGAGCTCTATCTGATCCCCAAGTTCCATATTCAAATTTGAAATATCCTGTTGTGACAAATAAATAAGTTCTTTTTATTTTTTTAGAATAAAATCCATAATTAAAAATTGGTTAAAAAAAAAATAGGATGACTCAAACTCAAATGGTTCAGTTGTATGTAATAAGGCATTAAGACAATGCTTCAAGGGCTAGGTGCTGAGCTCAGCGCTCAGCATCTGGACGATGGCCTCCGAGCACTTTTGGACGAGCACGCCCCTCCCATGGCGCGACGTGTCCCGACTGGTCGCTCGTCGCCATGGTATGCAGGCGTTAGTGACCAACTCCGTCTGGCAAAACTCGTGCGAAGACGCGCTGAAAGACGCTGGGTAAAGACTGGACTGAGTGTCGACAGACAGATCTTTTGGACGGCGAAAGATGCGGTGGCAGAGATTGTACAGAAGGCAAAGGATGACTACTGGAGCTCAAAGGTCGAATCCTGTGCATCAACCAAGGCGTTTTTCAGCGCTAGTAACCGTCTCCTGGGCAACAGCAAGAATTTCACCCTCCCTACCGACATTGCACCAGAGCAACTCCCTGACGCCTTTGCGGACTTTTTCATCACCAGGGTGCAAATGATCAGGGAGGAGCTAGACAGCGCGACCCCTACACCTTCCTCACCGTTCTCGGAGGACGTTAGTCAGACAGAATCATTTGATAGTTTTCTGCCTGTGACTGAGGATGAGGTGAGGCGAGTCATCATCAGGTCTGCTCCCAAGTCTTGTGCCCTCGATCCTATCCCCGTCCCACTGCTTGTAGAATGCCTTGACGTCCTCCTCCCAGCACTCACCTCCATCATAAATTCTTCGATTCTCTCTGGCATATTCCCTCCCATTTTTAAACGGTCGATTGTCCTGCCCCTCCTAAAGAAACCCTCACTTGATCCAAACACACTCAAGAATTACCGCCCCGTCAGCAACCTCTCCTTTCTCTCAAAAATCATAGAAAAACTCATACTCTCTCAGCTCTCTGGCTATCTTCATTCTCGCAATCTCTATCCTTCCTCTCAGTCCGCCTACCGACTTGGTCATAGCACAGAAACAGCACTGGTCCGAGTCATGAGTGACCTCCTGCGCGCGATGGACGATGGCAAACTCTCTATTCTCACTCTGTTAGATCTCTCTGCTGCATTTGATACCATTGACCACCAGATTCTTCTTGACCGCCTTCATCTTTCTTTCGGACTTACTGGCTCAGCTTTAAACTGGTTTCAATCATATCTTTCTGACAGAACTCAAAAAGTCTCTATTTCCAACCGCTCTTCCAAACCTTCAGCCCTGTCTATTGGAGTTCCTCAAGGATCGGTCCTTGGGCCGGTCCTTTTCATCCTCTACACTAAACCTCTATCATCTCTCATTAGCCACCACTCAGTTTCCAGTCAATCCTTTGCTGATGACACTCAAATCAGTGACTCTTGCTTTCCTGATCAACTTGATGCCACAATCCTTCGCATACAGGAGTGCGTGGACGATGTAAAGCGTTGGATGACTTGCAACAAACTGAAGCTAAATGATGATAAAACGGAAATCCTTCTCATCCACTCTCAAAACAAACCTCTCCCTCCATTCGCTCCTTCTTCTATATCTATTGGCAACTCTGACATCACACTCTCTCCCTCTGCCAGAAACCTTGGAGTCACGCTTACGGACACCCTCTCCATGGACAAACATGTCACGAATATATGCAGATCAGCATATAACGAAATTAGAAAAATCAGCACCATTAGACACCTCCTCTCCTTTGATGCCACAAAAACTCTCGTCTCTTCACTCATTCTTTCAAAATTTGACTACTGTAACATTCTTCTCGCAGGCATTCCTCAACACCACATAGACAAACTTCAGAAGGCACAGAACTCAGCATGCAGACTCATTTTTAAATTAAAGAAACATGACCACATTCAACCACACATGCGGCAACTCCACTGGCTTCCAATATCCTCTCGCATCAAATACAAGTCTGCCAATCTTTGCTTCAACTCGTTCACTGACCCTCACTTTCCTGTCTATCTCTCTGAACTGTTGCTTCCTTACATCCCCACAAGACAACTACGTTCTTCCATTGACAGTAGAACCCTCTCAATCCCAAGAACTAAAACTAAGACCATCGGTGAACGCTCCTTCTGCTTCCATGGGCCCACGTTCTGGAACCAGCTCCCCTTCCATATACGTCATAGTGAAACCTCGTCCATTTTCAAAAAGTCCCTTAAAACTCATCTGTTTAGGTCCGCCTATGACCTGTGATGCACCCTCCTTGCCCTACCTCATTTTCTGTTTCGGGTTGATCCTGAAGTGTCAAAGTGTCCTCGTTTTATAGCCATTTTCATTGTTTCTATAGAATAGTAGTTACTATCCTAGTGTCTCATTTTTATTTTACTTAGTTCACATGTTTTAATAATTGTAAAGCGCTTAGAGCTTTATGATAAGCGCTATATAAAAATGCCTAAATAAATAAATAAATAATAAGTCAATGTTGTTGTTTATTTATTTATTTGTTCAGCATAACATATTTCATAGGTGCTGGTACTGCATTACTGGGTAAGGAAGCAGCAATGGCTTGCACAGTGGCTGTAGAGGATGTCATAGGTGATCATTATAACAGTCAGATACGAGAACTTGTTGAAGACAATCCTGAAAAGCACAAGGCTCTTTTGGAGGTAAAATTTGTATAATTTTAATCTTGTGAACCAAAATTCTATTATTTGAGCTTGAAAAGCTGCATATCAATGACTCATTGATTGGTATTACAAATTGTTTCCAAGACTGCTGTCTTTTCAAAATAATTGTTTCAGTTTCAGCATGTATAAGCACCAGCAATAATAAGTCATTTCATTAAAAATAAACATTAATTCAGCTTTGCAAGAAAGTGACCTTTTGGAATAAAGATTCTATGTGAAAAATGTATTTTTAAATTACCGGTATGTTCATTAAGACTTGTAATGCAAAATAGTCATTTTTTTTTAAAAGTGTTAATTTATGTTTATATAAATCTGTTTTGTTATAAACTACTCTAGTGACTTTTCCACCCAACCACCAATTGAATTACCCTATTTAAAAAAGTTTAATGGATTTCATTCTGATTATATACTTGTAGACGGTGAAAAAATTCAGAGATGATGAACTACACCATCATGACACTGGCTTACAACATGATGCAGAAAAAGTTAGAGAACCAATTCACTTTCTTTTTCCCTTCTAAACATACATAGTTAAACTGTAGAAGAGAAGATATTATGCTTATCAGTTAATTATCTTTTGACACAGCTATTATTAATAAATTATATCTGGTTAAAATAAGGATACAAAAATATTTAAAAAAGCATGTCAATTAATTTTTATATAAATTGAATATTGTTTGAGAATTGAAAATTTAATCTTGTGTTTCTTCATCCAGGCTCCATTTTACAATGTTTTGTCTCAAGCTATCAAGATAGGATGCAAAGGTGCAATATGGGTATCAGAAAGGATATGATATATTCCTATATCATTTTTTTTTAAAGAATATTCATCTGTTTTAAAAGAATATATTTGCAAAGAACATACATTTTAAAGAATTTTTGTTTGGAGAGTATTTAATGATTTTATTACAAATAAATCATTAACTCAACAAGTTGTTTCCCCTCATATTTATTTGTTGTGAATAAAAAATGAAAGATTTTTCAATTGTACACCTTGCAGAAAAAGAATATCTATGTAAAAAAAAAATAACAAAATAACAAAATTTTGTGAAAGCAGTTTTATGAAGCTGACTTAAAATCAAAAAGAGAAAAACTTTTTGAAACAACACTCAGATTTCCAGAAATCTCATTACGTTTACATTAAAAACATTCACATTTTCCTCAACTTTCAGGAAAATAAAACTATTTCCAAATTTTATTTGTCATGACATTTCATATTTAAGTTATAAGTTATTATTTTATGGAAGAAAAAAAAAATTTGAACTCTACTTGATAAAATATCACACCTTTGAAAGGAACAACATGTATAGTAACTACAGAACATAAAGAATGATGCATGAAAGCAGTTATAAAATCCAATAATCATTGTAAAGTATAGATAAATTTATTAAAATGATTTATTACAAAATAAAAATGAATGGGCACAACAATACAGATACTGGTAGGAAATTATATTTGTATCCTAAAAATATTTAATATTTTATCTTCTTTTCTCACTCAAGAAAAAATTTCCCTTTAAAACACATTCACATTTTCATTATGTTATTATTCTATAATTAGAAAAATGTAACTGTTATCCATGTTGTTTTGATAATACTAGTTTATTCCCACTGAAAGACCACTGTTGGGTATAACTGAAACAGCAAAACTCATTACATGTTTTATTGTTTGAACTAAAATATGACAACATAATTTTAAAGTAACAGACATTGATATATATCCGCATTCAATAGGCATTTCAATTTGAATAATTATCACATTATGTCTTTTTATTACAATGCTCAGCAATAAACAAGTTAGGTCATTTTGGTGCTCAAATTTGTTAATCTTTATTACCCATTAATGTTAACTACAGAACATATTTATTTTTTACATACCAAATGAAAAGAACAAAATAAGGTTATCATTGTTAAAAGCTAATATTGAATTTATTTTATATTTTATGGTGGTTTGAAATGGCATTGGTTAAGGCAAGTGTCTGAAAACTTTTTAGAGTAAATTATATTGGCTAAGAAAATATTTTGGGGAGCTGTAGATGAGGCGGACAGTTTAAATTTTAAGATTCAAATCATAAATATGTTATTGTCATGTCTCTTGACCTGCTTCTTCCAGAGACTTTGGTTACCTTGTGTGCAACGGACCACATTGATAATGCAGTGAAATTTAGAAACAAATATTTACAATGTTACCTTTATATCAATAAAGCATAAAAAAAATCAAAGAGCATGAAATCTATGTGGCTAAATTTGACATTTCTAGAGGAATGGTTTAGCTTCTGTAAAATCTAGTAAAAAGATCAGATAATTGATATTACTTTGTACCAGCCAATTTCTTGCACATAATTATCTTTAACATTTGGAAATACTTCAGGTTCTTCTTTAAGAATGGAAGCAAAATGAATTAAAAAACAAGTATTAAATCATAATGTCAATCCAATATTGTTGAAAACGTTTGAGAACAGCTCTTATAGACTAGTGATAGATATTTTTATTTTCTCTAAGTATTTTGTACAATAAAAATTTTGTATCATACATGTGTATTATTTTTAAAAATCTAATAATATTAATGAAACTACTAATTCGAAAAAGAAATAAAAAATAATTCATTTAGTGTATGCTTAGGAAATGTGAACTTTTTCTTCAGGATTTTTAAAGTCTGAACATGCCTTAGGGCCACAGATTAAATATCAGCAGTTATTAATGGTGATTGGAATGTTTGTTAATGATCATTTAGTGCTATTTTACAATTAATGCGTTCAGACTTAATAAAAGTGTTTTTTTTAAAAATGTAATGCATAAAACAAAGCTTTACAACAAAGTAAGTTTAAATGCTGTCAATCTTTGAAAATAAGCTTAGCAGGGTGCATTCAGTCATTTACTAACATATCAAGATGTAAGTGTAAGTTTAATAGTGTCCCCACATATTAAATAGGTTCTCAAACAATTTTCCATGAGGGCACACTTTAAGTTGACATCTACTTGTGTCTCACTTAAAGTGGCAATTAACAAAATGAAATTCATGCCCAACTTTTACTACAAATGATAATGGCAATTCCCAAACAAGCTCTTCTCACTGAACTGTACTTTCCTTTATTAATTACAACCATTCATAAAATTATGATAGATAAACTGATTTCAGTTCTTTTATTGATCATACAATTTCTACTAAAAGTATACACCATTAAGACACATCATCTACACAATTCACTGCCATAGGAGACATCCTCATAGATGCTCAGTGCCTTTTATTGTTTCAGCCTTACTGTGTATAAATTTATGTTCAAAGACAAGTTATAGTTTAATTATCTTGAACACTTGATGGTTTTACAATGAGCTTCTTTTTCAATTGAAAATGAAATATAAATTATATATTGAACAGCTGCTACAGAAACAGAGATAAAATTCTGTTGGTTGTTTAAAACAAAATCAATGAAGTCTGCAGATTGGCCTTTCTTTTCTTTTAACACATGAAATTGAAAAAGAAAATGTTGGTGCTTTTTTTAAACTATGCATAATACTGACATGTCAATAGTAATAAGAAAAACAAATTAAATTTATTAAATTCTGTTCACTATGGTACATAAAGTTATTTTCATGCACAACATTGTGACCACGAAAACATTTCAAAATAATAAATTGCAGTCATTGCTATGAAAACATATACATCAACAGGCTAGGTACATAGCTATGGCAAGCAGTGTTCATCAACACCTAGTACAATTTCATAGAGCTGTCTAAAGAAACAAATGTCAAGGTGGTGCAATATAACCAGCAGTGGCTAAAAAGCATTGTTTGAAGCAGAGACAGTTGATTGGTAGCGGTATTAGGAATTCTACATCTCAAAAGATTTATCTTTGGTTTAAAACTGGTGGTAAGGCATCAATATTATTAATTATTAAAATAAGTATTCTGAAACAAATTAAACCCCCCATGTCACTAATGATAAAATTTCAAACAAGACAGAATCTAAAAATATGAAGTATTAATAACTTTCTTGTGCTGTGTTGGGAGAGAAACGTTTTGTTAATCATTGGTCTATAAAACTTTATACAAATGGCCTCTAGAGCACAGTTTCCCAATCTGCTCTATAGTCAGCATCCCTTACAAATTGTTTGAATAAGTCTCATACACCCATCAGAGAATGCATTTCAAAATTAGAAGAAAAAAAATATATTTAAGGGGTTTTTTTTTTTTAGAATTACAAATAGAATTGTAGAGAATAAAACTGTGACTTATTGCATAAAGTAAGATGTATTTAAACATTTATAAAATAACATAAAAGTCTATGACTTCTCTTTTTTTATAAATCATCTTTCCTAGCATCCCCTGAAATGCAATCTTGCATCCACTAAGAGGATGGGAAAGTCACCTCTAGAATATATATATTCCAATAGTTTTAAATATAAAGTTTTTAGTTTGAAGCATTAGTAGTTTCAAAAATGGTATGAAAGATGTGCATTTAGTAAATAGAAAGTTTTACATTAAAATGCTATTTACATCTTTTTATTTTAAAATATAATATCTTTTAGAGCAGGTAAGAAATAGTAGTTTACTTTCCACAATAATAATGACAAAATACAACAAACAAAAATACATCTTTTAAAAATGTCCTTCCACAAAAAGCTTTAAGAAAAATATTCTTGAATTGACCAGAAACAAAATAAATATATAATTCCCTTTAAATATATGTCTATACAACTACTTCCAGCTTTTATAACTGAAACTTTTATATGAATGAAAGATAAGAAACAGCAGCATCTACTGAGGAACTTTATTTACTTTGCCCAATTTAACCACTGGAACCAAATTTTATAAAACATATATCATGACATACATTTTTATCTTGATGCAGGAATGCGGGTTAGGTCAACATTTATGTTGGAGCTCCAAAATGCTACGACTGCTTATGATCATTTATTACTTAAAGAGAAAAAACTCAGAATTGATAGTTATTACATTCAGAAAAACGTCCCCTCTAATGTACAATTTTACCACAGTGAGTTTGTTTAAAAACAAAAGATTTGAGTCCTCTCTTTTAACCAGTCTTGATCTGTGCGGTAGTTTTCATATGTTCCAAAATCTTCCTTTCCTTTTCTTCTTTTTTTCTATTTCTTTCTTCATACTCCAACCTGGGGAATAGTCACCTTTGAAGATTTATAAAGTAGACGGTGTGATGTAGCTCTGAATATTTACAAAACAAAAGGCCTTCACTTAAATGCACACAACTAAAAGATAAAAAAACGGCAAATAATTTGAAAATACTTAAGAAAATAAGAGGCAAAAAAATTAACATAAATGTGTGAATGAAAAAGTGTTAAAACATATGCCTTCTTTTTCATTTACTTCATTTTATTAAATTACAGTTTGAAGCTTAACCATGTATAATGAGAGAAAATTTTGGGCTCATTGGACTGGTTGTCTATGCATAGAGTTCATATCTTTAAACACTTATATTTGACAAATTTGAAAGTGTGCCCATTTCACGTCCAAGCGTTTCATCCATTTCAACCAATGAGCAGCAGCTCTCAAGTACATCCATACAAACCTATGTTTTATGATCCTCTCAATAATCATTTGTGTTGTCAAGTTGTTTTTGCTGTCAACATTGATAAACTTGTCCCGTCTTTTAGGTTCCTGTAAAGAGAAATGCAATTGAATATTATTTTTAAACTTAAACCTAAAACTATTCCTTACAAAATGTGTCCTTCAGACATGCCATTGATAAACTATCCTTTGTTTGCTACTAAACATGTTATGGTACAAGTAGTATGAAGAAGGCAATGCTAAGAATCAAACTCAAACTTTCATTGTCAATGAGAAGTGTATAAGAAAGTAACTGATTTAATATGACTTACAGCATAAGGATCAGCTCCATCAATATCAGGCATAACAGGGGTCATACCATGACATACAACATCCACTTTAAAATGATCCATCAAGTCTGGTGTTACAGAATACGGTGCTCCGATCACTACTTCTGATACATACTAGAAATGATAGTGACATTTCATTAATAATGTTTTCAAAAATGTAAAAAATAATCACAACTAGTTATTTTTATAAATAACCCACACAATGAGTCTTGGTAATATTTTGTTACCTGTATTTAATTTACAACTCACCCTGCAAGCCAAAACACTCAGTGTTCTTTCATGCATATTCATAATTGGATAATTGGAGCCTTTATACCTGTTGACGATCTGGAATTCAAGAAAAACGTATGCTTTATTAAATTTAAGCAATAAACAGGGGTTTAAAGAAATCAATTGCTTTTTTAAATATAAAATAAAATATATAGGTGTACAAAAAGAAGCTAACGGTACTCAAGATATAAAATAATATCAAGGACTTACAGGATCTGTGTGTATACCAACAATAAGGAAGTCTCCTAATGAAGCTGCCTTTTCAAGAAAATCTACATGACCAACATCTGATAAAAGTCAAGGGAGAAGAGTTTGAAGGCAAAACTTGAGGTCGGATTTGAGTACAACTAAGATTCCTGATGATCAGCACATATGTGGTACCGGTAGTTAAAATATTATTATGGTAAAAATAAAGTAGGACACCTGAACAGTAAATAAGCAAAAGCTTGAGATTAATATCTCCAGATGCAATTCTTCCAAACAATATGTTAGTCTGTTCTTTTGTAGTGGTACTTTTTTTTTCTTTTTTTGAGATGTAATTTCTTTCAGACATTCTTTTTTTTTTTTATTCAGAACAATTCAATTAATCTAGGTCAAATATTTTTTCTAAACAAATAACCACTTCCTGCATAATTTCCTTCAACATTTCGAAAAGTTCAGCTCCTGCACTCACCAGCCCCCCCCCCCCCCCCCCCCACTACACTCTATTATATTTTGCATAATTGCACACTTTTTTTTAAAGATTAAACAATGACCTTCAAAATCTGTCGATGCAGCTATGAATACTAATTCTATTTCTATTTTGGTCATCATTGTTATTAATTTTCTCTTCACTGAAGGCTAATTGCAATGGACATAGGCTTTGTAAGCACAGTGAGTTAAAGATTTAAGATAAAACAATGAGACTAGCATTTAGCATGAAGAGGTTGTGCCAATGAACTTCTAACATCAAGCTGTAACCTACACTGAAGGAACAGGTTCCTGAATTTTAAATTTAACCCTTTGGAGACGACTTGGCCCAAGAGTCGGTGAAAAGTAGGAAGGACCACTACATTGGCCCAATTAAATTGGCCCAATAATACAAGCCTTGAGATTGACTGGCTGGTCTTCCAACCAGCTAATCAAATCTATTTTTAAACATTTCTTGCTCATCTCTGCATTTAAATGGCGGCTTCTGTTGATAGATTATGGTGGTCTGTCATTTCTATATCGATATTTTATATCAATTTCTTTTCTACCAAGAGACACTTATAAATGCTTTAACAATAAAGAGACATATGCCACAGAGTATAAGCACCTCCAGTGGATTATTTTATGCACTTTTTTAAATTGAATTTCATTCAAAGCTTTGTTAGGACTAATTTAGAAAATTCACCAAAATTCTGCAAGTAAGACATGTTTATTCGGTAAGACATGTTTATTCGGTAAGACATGTTTATTCGAAGTGTAAAAAAAAAATATATTTACATGCATAGTTATGCAAATCAAATCTCAATCGCATAAATTTTGAGATTTCAGTTTGATTCATAAAGATTGTATTCATTCAATTTCCTCCAATAATTTATATATATATATATATATATATATATGTATATGTATATATATATATATATATATATATATAT
>CAXITT010000004.1:320114-369446 GCA_964033795.1 Lymnaea stagnalis | reverse complement strand
TATATATATATATATATATGTGTGTGTATGTGGTTATATATTTGTAAAGAAATTTAATTATTTTTTTTTGTTGTAAAGTAAGTGCTAGGCTTGTGAAAAGGGCTCCATCTTCTTGGCACCAATTGTCCAGAAAGTCTCCATCTCAAGAGGGTTAATTATAGATTATACTTATTTAAGTTATATCCTTATATGGAGTCTTGGGTGCCTGTTTGTAACTGTGTGTGCAATATGTCCCCCACTGCCTTTGTTTTAGTATTTTTCATAATCTTTATAATCTAATTGTGTTGAAATATAGAACAAGGAATCTTACAAAAATTAATTTCTGCATTCTCCTCACAAAGACCAAGTGATACAGAAACCGCTTCATCCTACAACCTTCCTGCAATTACACTATGCCATGTGCTATTAAATTAATGCTACACTATTTTTGAAAATGTTTTTTTTAAATATGGCAAGGCAAGGATACGAAACAGATCAAAAGCACCAGCAACATAGACAATTTTGTCTCCAGGCTTTGGCTCCCTGCCCTCTGCAAACTGGATGATCTTCTGAGTTGTAGTAAGAAACTGTGACACACCTGTCCACGGACTGTGAGAACTTGGTCCCTAAAGGAAATGAACAATTTGTATACTTTCAAACAATTCAAAAGTTAAGATACTAAATAACATAAAATTTGATTTTCATTCATTGGATAGTTTAATAATGTACAATGCCTACTAGTTCCATTAAATCAATATGATGAAGAGAGCTCAATAAATATCCACAATAGAAGGATGAAATGAAATTCTGAAATTAATTTCTGAAACTATTCTAGTAAACACAAAAATTAAAGAACAACAAGCCAAACTGCATATTGAAAATACAGTTTCATGTAATTTTCACCAATGACTAAGTGCTTTGACTTATGCCCTTTCCTTTGAATAATTAATTTCAATTTCAACATGCTTAGCTATTTCTTCCCATATACATTTATTAGATACAATTGTATTTCACTCCACTGTCTTCACAGCAGAAATGTAATACAAAAAACACATCAAAAAACTTATCAGGGTTTTTAAACATATCAATTTACAAACATGCAAACATCCTTTCACAATCAGATAATGTCTTTAAAGAAAGGGTCATTAAGTCAATATTAAAAGTTCACTAGTAACAGCTGGTTACATATCCTGAACCAAGCCTATGGAACAATTACAATATTGATCGTGGACAGCATAAGATCAGCTTGATAAATGGCCCAAGGCAAAACTTCTGTTAATTTAAATCAAGGGAGTTTTCATAGGCTAGAGCTAAATCTTATCTTTGTGAAAATACAATGGTTTCAAATTATATCTAGCTTACTTGCTACCATTCATACATATCATACTAAACTAGCAGTAAAATGGTGTTGCCAAACAAATTCTTTATAGTCACTAGGAATAATAAAAGAAGTCAAGTAGTTGAGAGGAAAGAATAGATCATGTTGAAAGTTTTAATAGATTTAAACAATGTAAATCAATTTTTGATTTCAAATTAGAAAGAAACACAATGAGAGAGGAATTACTTTTAAAGAATACAAGTCTAGAAAGTATCTGATTATTAAATAAAATAATCATTTCTTCAAGTTTTTTAAAATAATTTATAATTATCTATTTTTGTAAAATAAATTTAAACAATATCAGTATAAATTTGGTATCCTTTATTAAAAATTACATATCAAAGGAGCCTTGGGGTTATTTGGTTCTAACTAAATAATCATTTATGGTGCATCTTCATTCTCTAATTAAAATATTTTTAAATGACAAAAGGTAAGGGGAAGGAAAAGTTACCGGTTGGTAGCAACTTTAAAAACGACAATTTGTTTACTTCGGAAATTAAAATTGTTTTTCCCATAATTATTGAAATAAGCAGTAAGGTAACTAAATAATACAAATACCCATTCTTTAAAAATTACCAGAAATAACATATTGTAATAACTAAACTACTTCAGCAACATAAAATTTTAATGGACTGATTGTAAATATAAATAGTTTTGCCTTCATGTGACATAATCTAAAGTCACTGATGCTGATATTTAAAACTATATTAAAAAAATACTTGATTAAGTGTACTCCTCCAGGAACTTTTCATTTAATATTATCAAAAGAAAGAATTCACCTCTAAAGATATCACACAAATGAATGTTATTACTACTACTTTAAATAACTTTGTGGAAAAGTAAAATCTATTTTTATTGTAAAAAGTTTGGGGGCCATAGAGGATTATGAGCTTTTTCATTTTTTGGGGAAAAGGGGGAGGTGGGGGGGGGATTTAGAACCCACACAAGTCAGAAAATGTGCTTTAAAAATGGTCATTAAAAAAAGGTAGATGATATGAATGCATAAATATTATCAAAACAGCACTCTCTGTAGTCTGTGGTCAATCTTAAAAGTCTTTGATAAAATATTATTAGAAAAAAATGAAGCAATTTTTGGAAATAAGGTATGCATAGAATCAGTTAAGCTAACACTCACTTCTGTAAGAAACATCTGAAATGTGTGTATGGGGGAGAAAGAAACAAATAGCTTCATAAGATTCACATAGTAAGTATCAATTAAAGAGTTATTTTTAATTTTAAAAATAAAATAATCATTTTCTGAGTGACTAACTCAAGGAATGACAAATAATTGCAGACAATTCTGAAATCCATCTGCAATATATTTTTATTATTTATAGCTCAGATAACTATTTGTGAATATATTTCCTTCAGTTTAAGCTCAGTGAATATTTATTTGAGGAGCTGGAACAAGCAACCACTAATATTATTTCAACAGAGAATGGTATAAAGAAATTCATCAAGATAAAATGCTATGATTATAAATAAGAACCACTGACTTTAAGTGTATGCAAAGTCCAATTGTGTCATCTTACTTAAAATCTAGGTAAGTTCAAATAATACAACAATGCTGTGTTTCAATACAAGAAATATTACATTTTTTAATTTACAACATATACATAATGCTACTTTTACTTTATAGAATACAATTATTTAAATGACACACATTTTAAAGGACAATGAACAGCACTATGTAAATGAGGTGTTCTGACCTTACTGATCGCCCCCACATGATGTTCATCTATGCTGTCATCTCTCTGGTGATGGGTTTTGGTTACCAAGAGCATCCTGAAACATGCAATTAATACACCATAAGATGCTTATGGAAGTTTTTAATGAGCAGCAACCAATTACTACTACATTTGATAAAGATAGGAAGCACATTATTAAAAACAATAATTATTTTCTTGGCATTTATCACTTAATTGGAACTTCCTTTATTTAGAATATAGGAATTTATTTTATTGCAACCTACCTTCCAACCAGATCAGTAGTAGATACACCTGCTGTTCTCTTGCACTCCCTGCAACAAAAATAAAAAAATTGTAATATGTGTATTAAGTCAAAAGAAAGAAAAATTTCTAGTAGCCTTACAGGTGTTAAGTTCTTTAGTTCAGCCACACACCTCTCAGGTGCATACAATGCAATAACTAAGTAGATGCATTAACAGTTTCAATAACTGTAACAAAAATTATTCCATGATGGATCCAAGAGGCACAAGTATAAGCTATATATGTACCTGATGTGCAAATTAAGCTTGAAATTATATTAAACACAACTAGGATAAGTCTTTTATTACAGTAACTTATAAGATGGACTTCAGTGAAATTTCAAAAATAACTTTTAGGCCTACATTCATTGTTATACAAATTATCAGAAAAGATTGACACTTTTAATTAAAGTAGACCTTTAATTGTATAGATAATATGGAGAAAAAAGTATTAAATTTCTACTTGTATTTGTTAGCAGCTTTCACGAGGTGGTAAGTATCCACACCATCTGCTGTTGTAGTGATGTCATCTTTGAAAAGAGATAGAAAGTTAAAATGGTAAATAATTAACATTTTATAGCTTTACTGCACTGTTAATATGTTGGTTTTGTGAGGGTGGAAGGTAATGTTAGTTACAGTTCCTGCTTACATCATAATCATATTATATGACTTATCCCTTTTTAAAATCAAAACTAACCTCCATGTACACAGAAATCACAGCCATATTTTTCAAGTGTCTCTAATGTTGTAACATAAGGTGCATCCTCGATAACCTTTGTTTTTAAAACACCAGAAAATGAGAATAAATTGAAATGTCAATTCTAATCATTTCTATCTTTAAATATAATAATTTTTTAAATATAAAAAAGAAAACAAAATCATAAAGAACTGAAGTTTTGCATGAATAAATGGATACCTGCAACTTCACTAAACTGATGCTAAAATGTTAAGATACCAAGTTCCACGACACTACATTTTTATGATACATATTATGCACAAAATATTATTTACCTACTAACCTCATCAACCCATTTAATGGCTCTAACCATTTTGTATCTCTCCTCCTCTGTGTAAACAGGTGGGCCTTTGTGTTTTGTCACCTCAGCTGTTCATAGAAAGAAAAAAAAGAACATAGCAACTATGAAATTAACATTATTATTTTTGTAATAATCTATATTTATTTTAGGTGTCGCTTATTTATTTGTAAATGGATACAATTTCCTTCTTTTTTTTAAATACATTAAATTTCTCAGATTTAAAAGGAGGTGAAAAATGAATTTATAATCTTCTTTCTTTATTACAATAAAAAAAAATTGTTTATTAAATTTTCATTGCAGATTTTTTGTTAATCGCTCATTGTTAACATTGAGTTTTTTTAATAAAATATTCTTTGATTTTATCTATGAATTTTATTGTGATCTTTTTAAATGAAACTAAATTTAAAATTGTAACCTTAAATTCATAAAGCCTAATTGGCTAATATTAATAAAAGACATTTTTTACCATCTGAATGAACTCCAACTAGAAGCTTGTCTCCAAACTCTTTTCCCTGTTAAGAAGTCAAGTGTTTTATAAAACATTTTAATATTTTATTGAATCTTAAAGATTGAATATTGTATGGAAAAATTAACTGTATAGTCATTCCTTTAATTTAAAAACATCAAAAAATGATCTGTTAAAAATTTACCAATTTTTTAAAATTATTAATTTGAAAATTCCAATTATTTAAACATAACACTTCAATGCCAATATTGACCATTTATTCAAAATCATAGTTATAAAACATATAATAACACACCTGACGAACAGCATTTGCATGTCCAAAATGTACCATGTCAAAACTGAAATTAAAAATTACTGATAATTCATGTTCTCTTAATATGACTTACAATTTTTATAACTTTTTGTGTTAAAAGATAGTGTAGCTAAAAAGTAAAAAGATATCCCAATTATAGGGTAAAATTAGTGTCAAGTGGACTGGAAGTAGAGACAGATAGAGGTTATAAATGTGAAGGGGATGAAGAGTAGATATTCTAGTACTTCCTTTACATTTTAACAATAAAAACCATTTTATTTAAATTTAAGACTGATTCCTTCAAACTAAATACAAGGTGTAGATTCTATTCCTTTCTAAAACTCTTAACTAACTTTAGTCAATACAATCTGTATATTGCAACAATTAATACTATTAAAAAATCAGGCTTATATATCAAATTTAATCATAAATTTCTTAGATATAGAACTTAGATGGGCCAATATTTAGATATCCTCATCATAAATTAGTGACCCAAATAGCTTTACATTATCTATGGATGGCCATTACTGATATGTTAGTTAACATAAATAGACAATAATTCAGACTTTAAACTTTTCATTCAAACCTTGTGTCTCGAAGGTGATTCCATTTTTTTTCAACTTGCTTCTTATTAGTATTAGACCCAATAATTGTTGTATATCCAAGTTATATTCCACAGATTTTTTAAAAATTATCGAAGTTTAGTCGCCTACTCTACACACTGACAACGAACTCATGATCATGACTAAAAAGTAAATGTTTGTGCATATTAACAAAGAAAAAGGCTTCATTGATCATATAGGTAAGGGCCTAAAGTCAAAAGCAGTGCTGTCCAAACTTTTTTGACTATGTGGGCCAAAAAGATTTTCCAGGAACTCAAGGGCCGCATATAACATCTCAAAAGAAAATAATTAGTGTTATTAATATTTCTTACCTTATGCGTAAAGAGTAATATATCCAATAGCAGTATTGGGTCATCAAGAATATAGGATGGAGACACACTCTACCATAACTGGCTAGACTATCTATTTAAATAACAATGTGCCATAAATGGTTCACACTACCCACCGTATTCATGTTATTATGACACCTTTAGAACCCCAGCTCCCATCTGGATTACTCTGACTCAAAGACATTCCCAGCAGTAGTTAACTCGCTATGCTCACCTATCTATTTCATCTAAATTGGTCCCTTTGGTGAGGGTATGGACATTTTTACAATGACTAAATAGAAACACATGAAGTTACTTTGGTTTCTCTATTCATCTTTCCCAATGCTGCTAATAACTTTCCCAGATTAACCCACGACGACTCCTCTGTACAAGCAACAGAAGGAAGGAGAAGATAGTATCCAATTTTGTATCACCCATGTTTCCAAATGGTTGTTCTGCTGATACTGATGTGCTTAACATTACTGCTTCCTGTCAAGCCATTTGATGTCTTAAATTTTTTCACCTCCCCCTTTTCCATGTTACAACTTCTCCTGTGCTCTCATGCGATTTCCAAACAAAACTGCATAAACAATAAGAGTTTTGAAAATATGTTCACTTTCACCCTAAAATGTTTTATTTTTTTTAGTATCATACATCATAAGAATTTATCAAGCTGTGGTGGGCCATTTAAAGTCAGTGGACGGGCCGCATGTGCCCCGCTGGCCATGGGTTGGACAGCACTGGTCTTAAGTCTAAAACTAAAATGTTCCTAACTTTTGACTAACTTTTGCAGAAATATTGATTTTCTTTACCTCAGGCTCAGAGCCCCAGTTAATAGACCTGACTAAGGTTGACTAAGGCTAAATAAGATTTACAAAAGAACCATTAGGTTCATATACAATCACCTTAGCCTTATGCCTTATACCTTAGTCTTCCTTAGTAAGATTAGTAATAAATAGTAAGAAAGTAACTGACTCTTTTAATTTTTTTCTTCTTCTAAGTCTAAATTTATATTTTATTATTATATTAATTTATATTATTGACATAGTGGCCATCCATAAATGATGTCACGCGCCTTGGGGGGGGAGGGGGGTCAGATTTTTGTGACGATGTGTGACGAGTGGGAGGGTGGGACGGACCTCAAGCAATGTGACGTCACATGAAAAGCGGAATATTGTAGTAAAGATTTGCACTTAATGACACTAAATTACAGACATTTTTAACATTATTCTTTTATACAATTATAATTATTTTATTTTTAAACTCCTATCACTGAGAGAATCAGTACAGGCAAGGCCGGCGCTAGGGGATGGTGAAGTGGGCGACCGCACGTTGCCGTAGTATATTTATAATATACCTCAGCCCGCCAAAACACAATATTCGGAGTTATTAGATAGTCAAATGGTCTGAAGGTCAGTCTAGCTACCGTTATGACGTGTCCCATTACCCATTATGACCAGCAAGGCCCCAGTATGACTTTAACGTGTCTTAATATCCTATCGGCGAATATATAACTTCAACGGCCCCGCAAAAATCAATTTGCCCACAGCCCCGCACCCTCCTAGGGCCAGCCCTGAGTACAGGTATGTGCAGTCCAAAGAATGGCCTCTGATTAAGTTACAGGACACCAAGGAGGAGGGGAATCGGAGTGTAGTTACAATGACAGTCATGAGAATTTATGGCTATATGTGGACGCGGGAAAAGGGATGGAGCGGGAAAGTTTGACCGCTGACCGCGGGGTGGGGGATATCTTAGTAATTACTGCTCTAGGGCAGGGATTCTAAACCCTTTCTGCAGCGTTGCAGGCCCACTCCTTTTTAAACATCCCTCCCCAACCGTATAAATTATATTGTAATAAAATTTAAAATAATTAAATAATTTAGCTATCATAGTTTTATTTCTTTAATTAACTTTTTATAAACGGGAAAGTATTACCAATACACGCAATGCGCCAATGAAATTGACTGCTGTTCATCAAAATCCATACAAACTTGCTTTTTTATTTTTGTTTGTTTTTTAAAGCAGCAATAACTAGCAATGGCATCAAATACAATCAGTGGCGTAGCTAGGGTTGGTGTCACCTGGTCCAGTAAGCTCGTGGTTTCACCCACCCACCCCCCTTTTCACCATGTATTTCTTCTTGTTAAACTTAGTCCACAGTATATATAAGAAATACAAGAACAAAAACAAATTAAATGAAGCTAAGGTGGTAAATGTATTTCAGAACTGTAACTTGTACTTATAATTGCCAATTTTTATCAAAGGATAGTTGTATTTCTTAGAATTTAGATAAAAATAGCTTCCTGAAACTTATGCAAAAGTTACCAAACACTTCATTCGGCGTTTAAACATGGTCAAAATGGTGTGTTTCTGACCTAATAATATGGTAATCTAATTGTCGTGGCATCAACCTTGTAATTTTAATATTAACGAAGCACGCATTTTGATTGGTTACACGGGTGGAAAATGTACATGTCATCTGTTAACCTTTTATGAATTTCTGTTAGACCGAATAGTGTGTGCTCTGTAATTACGTTATTTTTCAATTTGGTGTCACCCCCCTGAGATGGTTTTGACAGGTGCGATCCGCACCCCCCTAACTATGCCAGTGAATACAAATTTTTGGTCTTCCACACCTCAAGGCTTGCAAGGTACTTGTACCCCTGGTTAAGAACCACTGATCTAGTGAAATGTTTCTGTCACGGGTGCAGTAATTTGATATCCATGGGAGGCGAATCGCTTAAGGGTTTTTAAAGGACAGTAGTGCACACAAGTAAGTCACAAGGACTTTTTAAAGGGGGGGGGGGGGGGCAGGGATTTGTGACGTTATATTTNATGGATGGCCCCATATTAAATTTAATAAGAATAAGATTGATTTTGAATAATTTTAATAAAATAATTCAAAATTAACTAATTAAAACAGGTCCCTGTTTTCAAATTTAAAATTTATCTGCAGAATTGATAGGTGAAAAGTGACCAATTTCGCTTATTATAAGCAATAGAGACTGATACTAAATTATGTTACTGTTCCTCTTACTTAGTCTAGAACACCCCCCCCCCCCCAACCTGTTGGTGGTGTGACCGCACAGCCGTGCTGTAAGTACGTTTTCTGTTGTAGCCAAAAAATAAATAAACATAAATGACAAAGTCGAACTCAAAAGGCAGTCAACGTCAAGAGGCTAATCTGATTCAACTTAATTATGTAAAACAAGTAAAAAAATTACAAACCATCCGTCCATCCATACTCGGACTTCCTTCTTTTTCTTCTCAGCCGACATGTCACCGACAGTTTCTGCTGCGAGATCTTCTGTCCGTTTGGTAGCCATTTTGTTGATAAGGCAAATAAACATGCAGAGATAGCCATGACATTTTTTTTTTTACAATTAAATAACACTAAAATAAAAATACTTATTAAATTTAATCAAAATTTTAGAAAAGAAATAATAAATCTTGTTAAAAATGCAAGTCTTTTAAATGTATTCAAAATCATTCGAAAATAATAGTTTTACACAATTGTGATCATGTTTATGGAAGATTGCTATTCTAACATAATTTGAAATATTTTTCAATAGTTTACTCAATGTGTAGATTTTCTGTGACAAGCTTTTTTAAAATTCCAGATAATTATTTAAAATCCCCGTGATGAATTTATTTGTAGAGCTCTTGGTATTTTAGAGGTCATGGGCAGAGGCGTAGCGAGGGGGCAGGGAGGAACAGATGTCCACGGGCGCAAGCTAGTTAGGGGCGCCAAAATGCGCTTTGATATTATATCATTGGTAAAAATAATGGGTTTGAGAGTTGAAAAAAAGAAAAGGGGGCGCTTTAAAATGGATCTTGTCTCTGGGCGCGAATCTTGTCCCCGGGCGCCAAACGCCCTCGCTACGCCTCTGGTCATGGGGGATGGGCCAATGCATGGTAGAGGGTAGATGATTTTAGGTGGATGAAGTTATAGAAGATTTGAGGGGGGGGGGGACAAATACTGGCCGTAACGTCACTAGGAGGGTTGCGGACCGCACAGGGTGACACCCTGTAAGGAGGGTGATACCTAATCCGCTAATGGAAAATGCAGATTCTACATAGTTCAGTTGGTTTTACAACAGTACTCAGTTAAATACAATAAAATGGTGCCACCAGATTTAGTTTAAACAAGAGCAGGGTTTAGTCAGAACATGGTGTCATCAATGAAGATGTCATCAAAACAATGTGCAATCAAAACAGTGTTCAATCAGAGTAAGTTGCAAACAGAACATGGTGCCACCAGAACAAGTTACCACCATAGCAGTTTTCGTCCTTTACAGGGTGTCACCAGGTCGAGCAGCATACCATAGTATAACCAGAGTACGTTGCAAACAGAAAAAGTGTGCCAACTGGTCAAGATTTCACCACGTAGGGTGCCATCAAAGCAAAGTGTCATCAGAGTGTGCAGACTCGGTGGAGGTTCATGGAGAAGTCTGGAGGGGTGAAGAAAATGACGTTGGAGCAATCAGGAGACACTGGGCTCACATACAAGAAGAAAATAAGAAGGCAATGCTTAAGTGTATTGATCGTATTCATTCTGTACTTCAGATCAGATCAAGAATCATCAAGGACATAGCATAAATGTCTGAAGCTGTTCAAGCCAGAGATCTTCTTTGGACAACTGGATAAGATGTCATTTCCCTAACTGACCACTTTCAATTATGAGTTAACTGAACGTGAACTGAAATGCTGCAAAGGCTCCTACAAAGCCAATGATTGGTCAATATTTGAAGTTTTGACATTCATAGTTGAATGGAACTTCCTACAATCACTCCAAATCCTTACATCAAGCCTAGAATGGTTTCTCATGATGTGTATCTGTAGCTTCACCAATAAGGTGCTTTTCAAAACTGTGAAGTATAATGAACTATTTGCGATCTACCATGGAGCAGTCTAGACTTTCTGGTCTTGAGATTTTGTCAATTGATTGTGATAAAGATAATAGTGTTGATTTTGAGGAAGTGCTTTACATGTCTGAAACGCTTAAAACAAATAAAATAAAGTTTTAATTGCAAAGTTTAATATTTCAATAAAAAGAAATTTTGTTGCATATTTAAAAACGCCGTAACCCCAATTTTATGATTATATTTTGTTTATATATTTATTTTTGTTTTGTTTTGTTTCCTTCTTAAGTCACGTTTGTTGCTTTATGAAAATAAACTGTTCTGTTTGATTTGGATTGGTTAAGAATTACTCAGTAAAATAGTGTGGAAAGGGGGGGGGGGTCGTGGAAACGGTGTGTGGTAGGTTGACACAAACCAACACTCACGCCTCTGAGTGCCGATATAGAGTAGCTGATATTGAGGAAATGTTAGGTTTGAGAGGGAAAGGAGCATTGGAAATTAATTGGAAATGGTCTTAGATAAATGGTAAGAGAGGTGTAGAGCAGCTAGGGTTTCGAGCAGGGACGAGCTGGCCTACGACGACGCGACGAGCATTCTCCGGGGGGGGGGGGGGGGGGGGGTGTTGGCGCTCCGGGCCTTTCTTACTACACCGTTCGTCACGGGTTTCCATGTGCCAGCACGTCCCTGGTTTCGAGGAGAAGGTATCAGAGTGTGAGAGGTTCAAAATAGGTCTAGGGAGAAATGGAGATGATAGTTGAGGTTCAGCGTAGTGTAGGAGAAAACATTGTGGTTGAGGGGCAGTGGTGGGTTGGAGCGGCCAGGGACAAAATTAAAAAGTGGTCATATCCGACTTGTGTTTTCCTTGGGGTTTGGGGGGGGGGGGTGTTTTCAGCCCAGTTCACAGATAGCCTTACAATTATACAGTCATAAAAGAAACGATGAATTGAAAATCTGATTTACATTTAGACAAAATACTAATAAAAGTTTAGAGTTCTAAAGCGATTTATCCCAGACAGGGCCGTGCGAAAAAGAGTGGGGGGATGGGGGGAACTCCCCCCCCCCCCCATCGCCAAAAAAAAAGGGGGGTCAAAAGGGCCTTTAGATAGTGAGTTAAATGAAAATGTCACATGAAATTCAAAAAGGCAAGGTGTGCCAAAATCTTTTTTTTATGCCGTGCGAAAAAGAGTGGGGGGATGGGGGGAACCCCCCCCCCCCCCCATTGCCAAAATAAAAGGGGCGTCAAAATGGTCTTTAGATAGTGAGTTAAATGATAATGTCACATGTAATTCAAAAAGGCAAGGAGTGCCAAAATCTTTTTTTTATAGCAAATAAGTTTCATCATAGGCTAATAATCTTCCTAAGTATGCATATTGGATGACGTATATCTATGAGTATGACAAAACATTCGCACTGATGCGATTCTCTATTTGTTTAAGCGGAAACGGAAATACCATTGTTTACATTTAGGAGGCAGTGGCAGTAGGCATGCTGATAAACATTAAACATGAGCCACTTAAAGTCAAAGTAAATTTATAAACTTATTTGCCTATGAAAATCTATGACAGTTTAATTTAGGTTACTGATATTTAAATAATTCTTGGGAGCTGTTGTCTTAAAATTGTAAAAGTTCTGAAGTCTATTGATCTATTCATATCACAATGCAACACACTAAATCACTAAACTTACACTTAACAGAACACTGTGACAGTTTCATTAAATTTTTTTTTGGTCAAGTCAAAGTCTAGCCTAGTGGCTAGCGTTATTTTAATGAAAGAGAGTGAGAGAAGAATTTCTAGCCTGTTGATTCAAACGAATGATATTGGGTATAATTCTTCTATTGGGACTATTTATTGTCTTGTGACTTCTTGTCAGTGCACAATAATTAAATTGGCACTCCATGGAAAGGCGGTCCCAAATTAAAAACAGAAAAAGAATACTATTCGTTAGAAAATGTCAGGCTAATAGCTGCCGATAATTGGTGACATATATTTATTATGCCTAATGTTCTATTTAAATTTATTCTTTTTTTTTTAATGAAATGAAGATCACACCCTTCATTAGCCTCTTCGTCTTCATCATCATCATCTTCTGAAAGAACTATTTATTGTTTTTTTAAAGAAGAAGAAAAATAAAGAAAAATGCAAGAGAGATTTAAAAAAAAGTTATCTCTGTTTAATTGCTTTTTTGTATTATTAGGTAATAATAGGTAATTCTGTATGGCCTGGAAATTCCAGAAAAACGGGTATCATAATTTCGTTATCAAAATCGTGAACTCCACTTTTGAATTTACCGAGGGTATTGTTGTTTCAACTTTTATAGTAGATTTTTAGCATAATAATAAATTATACAACCACCAATTACTTGAAGAATTTTAAGAATTTTTTTGATTTTTTTTTTTTGAGGTTAGAGTTTTGTAAATTGAAGATGAAAATGTATAAAATTAATTGATCATAATTTTTTTTCTCAAAAGCGCTCATTGATTAAATTAATATCTGTTTTAGTTTATAGGGTCATAATGTAAATATTATATTTTTGTCTCATTTTATAATAAATTTATAGGCGTTAAAAAAAATTAAAAAAATGAGGGTCACAAAATGTTGGTTTTGAGGTCCCTACTAAAAAATTCATAACTTTTGAACCACTTGAGCTAGAAAGTTGATCTTGGTGTTTTTGTAATCTATTCTCCAGGCTCTATACAGCTGTAGTATTTTTAAAAATGTTTTGAAATTTTCATGAAAGTACCTAGTATTAGGTGGTTTTCAGCAAGCCACTTCAACCAAACCATATAGTGCCTACGGTGTGTCATAAGTTTGTTGAATGTTTCCTGACAAAACATTAGAAATATGGCATTGTTTATTTTATATTATTACAAGCAAAAATTAGTCTGCGAACAAATTTGAAGTAAAAAATTATGCCGCCAATTATCAACGGCTATTAGGCTGGTAGCTGGACACTTTCTAACGAAAAGTAGTAAATTTTAATTTGGGACTGCCGTTCTGAGGAGTGCCATTAAATTAACCTAATGTCTAGTGGAATTACAAATCATTCAATTACCTAATTTTTGTTCTGGGGGGTGTGTGCCGCCATCGCATGATCTTGAATTTACCTCAAAACAACAAATTTTTCAGTAAATAATTATTAATTATCAGAATGTGCATGCATTTTAATAATCTTATTTAATTATCATACAAGACACATTACACAGGAAGGCGCTATAAGTTTATGAGGTAGGCCTAATGAATGGTAATAAAAGAGGCAGATGATGGGTAGGGCAATATGCACCGTAATCAAATTGCACAGTGGGTATGCACTAAGCATAACTCACTATGCAATGCTTCCTCCCTCAAACATACATCGCCCCAATAACAAATAGAGCCCTGGGAAGCAGCAATTATTCATTGGCCTCAACTCACCACACCCTGTCACTTTAAAAAGATATGACTTGTCATTTACTCCACTAAAATATGAAATTTAATTAATAAAAAAATAATTGACTTAGGACACATTTGTAATAATAATCATTGCTTTTGATTTTAATCTGTTTCCATTTTATAGTTTTTCAGTTGTTGAAAAGTACTCAGCATTTTACACAGGAGGACAACTACAGGTAATTTACTTTTAAAATTTTATTTTGGGCTGCACCATTTAGATCAGGGGTGGCCACCCAGCCCTAATGGCTTGTGGGCCATTTTGATTAAATTTCAACTCTTTGCAGCCTTCATGTAATTAGGCTAAGGCCTACACCTAATGATAGTATAAAATAATAAACACCAAAAACTACTATAGTACCAGTATTTATGATTATTTATTTATTCTCAAATGATAATACATCCGGTAAAGTGGGGCATTAAGCATGGGGGTATTAAGCACCACAAAGCACACATGATGGTGATATAAAAATTCATTATTCAATGTACCAGTAGAAAATTTATAAAAATCTCCTAAGACCAGCTCATAAGTTGACCACCCCACTTATTCTCCTGACATATATTTTGTTTAAAAGTGCGCCTTAGAGCGAGTATGTGCTGAAAGTAAAATAACCAGACATATTGTGTTTTGGTTTTTTGTGTGTGTGGTGCCTTCATCTAGCTATAAAAATATTTCATCATCATCGTCATGTCCCTTAGTCCTTGGACCATTGGGGCGCCACAGATGACATGTGAACTATCCTCCTCCATTTGTCTCTGTCTTCAGCACTACGCACAGCATCGCCCAGTGTTAGTCCTGTCCACTCTTTGATGTTATCCTCCCATCTTTTTCTTTGTCTTCCTCTTCTTCTCCCACCTCTTGTGGTACCCTGCAATATTTCTTTGGCAAGCCCTTGTTTCCTTTTTACGTGGCTGTACCATTGTAGTTTGCGTTTTTTCACAGTCACCAGTAGGTCATCGTACTCCCTTTCTTTCACTGTATCATTGGAGATATGGTCCCTATAGCAGATGCCAAAAATGCTTCTGAAGCATCTCATCTCCATCACCTTTATTTTCCTTTCAAGATCGGCTGTTAATGTCCAGGATTTGCAGGCATACAGGAAAATAAAAATATTTACTTACTTTGAAAATTAGAATTTAAAAAAATACAAATAAATGAAAAAATACACATATTCAAAGTACAATAAAGCTTTACAGAATAAATAACTTGCTGCCATACAACAAATGTGATTATTTATTAATTGGCTTATTTGCCTATCTGTTGGAGCCTAGCAAAAGTTGTATTTACTAACAGATAATAGTGAGATTGATGTTCATCCTTTTGCCTATCTGTTGGACCCTAGCAATAGTTGTATTTACTAACAGATAATAGGGTAAAATAATAGGATGTAAAACACACAGTTTGACCAGCTCATGGTCTTAAGAATTAAATAAACATAGCCCTAAACAAATTGTATACAGTTTCTTAGTCTCTCTAGAAACTTGTTAGATGGCGAGGCACGGGGTAGCCATTTTTTTTTTACCTTACCCCATCGGTCGATGTAATGCTTGTGAGGGTGAACTGATTCCCTCCCTTTATTATCTTTACAGCTGAGCAGTGATGGTGGCAAATTGTTCTGTGGATGCAAGAAAGACATTAAAATTGTTGATTTAAAAACAGGAAGAGTTGTTTCATCCATTGGTCTGGTAAATCAGGGTTATATAAAATATATGATTTTAATAATGAACTTCTCTACTCATCTTTAAAAATTAAGCTATAAAATATGCAATATATTTTTATGAAAGTATGTTTGTTTTAGAGTTATCTTGAATGATACAAATGGAAACCAGAAACACCAGATAAATAAACACTGAAGCCAGAAGGAAAGCCACAAAAATGTGCAGGAAGGGAAAAAGGGAATGGGGGAAAAGCTGAACTAAATGAAATGGAAGACTTATCAAGAGAGGGAAATATTAGAGGAATGTAAATGAAGATAAAATACAAAAAGAATGGATACGAAGCCAGATCTAATATGTGTGAGAGCAATGATGGAGAATTAATTATGGAAAATAGTAAAGTATTGGAGAGGTGGGCTGACTATTTTGCGGGCATACAAAATTCAGACAATATACAATATGAAGATTATCAACCACCACATGGAGGGCCACAATTTTGGAAGAAACTACAGAAGTAATCAATTCTATGAAAAACTACAAAGCCCCTGGAAAAGACCTTCTTCTTCTTTATTTTGAGGGCCCACGATCAATGAATTGATCATTCTGGCTCCTATGTTTCAGACCTCATCACAGCAGAACTTATTAAATACATAGGAAGAGAACTACACACTCAGACACATAAACTTATAGCTAAAATTTGACAAGAAGAGAAAATTCCAACGGAATGGGAAACAGCACTAATAACCCTTATACACAAGAAAGGTTCCAAACTCCAATGCACAAAGTACAGAGGAATCTACCTATTAAATGTTACATACAAAATACTGACAAAACTAATTGCCCAAAGACTACAACCATATACTGAAGAAATACAAGGTGACTACCAATGTGGATTCAGACAACACAGATCAATGACTGATCAAATTTTCAATATCATATGCTCATTAGAGAAATGTAACAAATATCCCAGTAAATCAACTCTGTGGACTATAAATGGGATTATGACATTATAAAAAGAAAATATCTATTTGAGACTCTGCAGGAGGTTGGCATACCCAATAGACAAGACTGATACTGATACATGTAACATTAAACAAATCAAATAGCAAAATAAAGGTTCATGGAGAATATTCAAGGGAATTTCAGATTAGATGAGGCCTAAGACAAGAAGACTTATTGTCTGGTAAACTATTTAACCTAACATTACAGAGAGCCATAAGAAACATACATGTTGACACAAGAGGAACAATAACAGGATACTTTCTGATGGAAATCCAAACTCACAACCAATAGGCACTCACTTCAACCAACCTCTTCAGTATGTTTCATATGCTGATGACATATCACTGTTATGGAAAAGTAGTAAAGCCATATCAAAAGCTTTTATTTTGAAAATAAAAGACACATCAATGCAGCAGGGCTAGAAGTTAACAACCAAAAATATAAATACTTGACTATGTTAAAAGAACATACTGATAAAAACCATTAAAATTAGAAGCCAAACTAATGAAAAAGTAAATCAAGTCAAATACCTAGGATCCCCATTAAATGAAAAAAATGAATTACTTATAGAAATAAAAGAAAGAATATCATCCGGAAACAGGGCATACTTCAGTAGTCACAAAGTATTCAAAAGTAAAAACATTACAAGAAAAACAAAGAAATCTATGTATATAAAACTGTAATCAGACCAGTTGTAACATACTCTAGTGAAATTTGAACCCTAACAAAAGCGGCTGAAGACCTATTAAACACATTGGAAGAAAAAGTTCTCCGGAATGTATGTGGACCAACATAGGAGAATATGGTTGGAGTAAAATAACAAACTGGGAATTGTATAGTCTATATCAGGATCCCACACTAGTAGCAGAAATAAAAAAAAAAAGGACAGGCTACGCTAGGTGGGACATTTAGAAAGAATGCCGGATGGCAGAGAAGTGAAGAGGGTACACCACCAAAACTCCAGATGGAAACATCTCAAAGACAGACCTAGGCTTAGATGAATGGATGATGTGGAAAAATATCTACAGCAGCCGGGAATCCAAGCATGGAAAAGAAAAGCATCAGTTAGGTCTGAGTGGAAGGAAGTGGTGAGGCAGGCCAAATCCCTACATGGGCTGTAGCACCACAGGATTGGAATGAATGTCAAACAAGTGATTACAATAACAATGAACAATAAGTGTATTTTTGTATTTTACCTAATGGCATTCACTTGTGTTATGTTTGCAGGATGAAGAAGAAGAAATAACTCAATTTATTCTCACAAGAGATGATGAAGTAAGTTTATTATATAAATGTATCTGTTATCATAAACCACATAAATTTAATATTGTAAACAGATTTTTTAAAATATTTTCCTTAAAATAATTTGATTAAATATTTAAATGTTAATATACATTTGGTTTTCTTTAATGATTTTATCTTTTTAATATTTTCACAGTACTTAATCCTTGCAACCCAAAATAAACTGTTCAGACAATGGAGATGGAAAGAAAAATCTCTAGTCAAGACATGGAGGGTACGTTTCAGGTGTTCCATTTTTGCCAATAATTCCAAAGATCTGTAAAAAAAAATAATACTTTTATAAAGGGGAATAAACATTATTCTCAAGAAACATCCTAATGCTGCATCCTTTGCATCAGAATCTTTTACAATTTTTGAAACATGGTTCTTTGGCTCTGTTGAAATTTGAATTTGTTTTTAAAGTCTTAATAAACTCTATTAGTTTGATTTCCTAAATGAATCTATTAATCAGAGGTCCCTTTTTTTATTTGATTCCAACAGTCTGTTCACAATGCTCCTGTGACATCACTAGCCTTAGATTCTACAGTGACTCTCCTGGCTTCTGGGAGTGCGGATTTTACCATTAAAATTTGGGACATTGTTAGGGGATACTTCACACACAACTTTAAAGGTCACAGTGGTGTAATCAGGCAAGTGAATCTTTCCTATCTTACGAAACTCTATCAAGAACTCATAGTAATTAGTACCGGTACTTCAGAGTCTTTAGCTACCAGAATTAAAACTGATGCAGCAGTTTTGAGTAATGCAGATTCTGCCTATTAAAGCCCAGGGTTGTGTGTGGGCTCAGTCTGTTGGAAATGTATCATGAGAATAAAATTAAATGACCCCAGTATATGGATGCAGCAACGAACACTACTACCAGGACCCCAGAAACAACTTTGTATAAACTGCTAAAGAGCTTGTTAAACATCATGGATATTTTGGATATATAAAGAATGACAAGTGGCCAAAAGTAATAGAATTTGCGTGAAAGGAACACACATTTTCTGAGAGATAATGAGGCCATGAATGATAAAATAATGAACTTTCCCTAGTTTGTTGAGAAACATAGGAAATTTCCTAAGTTTTTACCTTTTCAATTAAGTCTCATCTGCAATACTAAACAACTGTGTGACTTTGGAGGGTTTATAACCAAACACCTGAGACTTGAATGAGTAGCCTGACTCCACAATTGTATTTTTACAAATACTTTGGTAAATGCTTTAGTTCATATTCTTCGAGCCATTCATTCTTGTAAAGTAAGCTCACTGGTTTTATTTGCTTAATTTTAATTGTTTGATTTTTTTTTTTTAATTAACAGGTTGGTGACCTTTCACCCACATTCTGAAAGACTACAGCTGATCTCAGCTGCAGAAGATTACATGATCAGAGTGTGGGATCTCAAAACAAGCTCCTGCATTGTTACCAGCTCATGTCATGCTAGTCTGGTTACATCTGTTGCTTTTGCTGATAACGGAGACACTATGTATAGGTAAGTAGTGGCTCTTTTAAAATCTTATTTTTAATAGTAAAAAAAACAAAACAATTACAAGCTCTATCGAGATTGGCTATATAAATGGTCATGGCAAATATTTTTTTAAAATCACAAACTTACAATGCTGTTACACAATTTATGCAATTTTCTAATTTTTTTTTCTTTCTTGTATTAATTGATTTTTACATCCAACAAATAAATAGGGTTTTAGACTCCATCTGAAATGAATATGTATTATTTCAGTGCAGGAAAAGACAATATTGTTTGTGTATGGAAAACTGATAAATGGAAAGTATATAAAACTATACCTGTTTTTGAAGTAAGTTTAATTGTTTAAATTTTGTCTATAATATTTAATTCTGTATGTAGAAACTAAAATGTCAACTGTAAACAAATATTTGATACCTTATTTAAAATTTTTTTTATTTTTTTTAATCACTTTTGCTTACTGTGACAGTACATTTATAAATAGAGTAGAATTAAAAATTAAAATCAGGTGCATGTCATTTTCCAGTGTTTGTACATTAAAGAAAGAAACAGTATGAGTATCACTGACATGTGCCCTCTCCATGTTATGCCCTATCACTAATCTTCTGTTGTATTTCTGATTTCAGTCAATTGTATCTGTTTTTGTTCCCCTCGAGTTCCCTAGTTTGATTGATGAGGATGGCACTCCTAGGTTCATAACAGTCAGCTCTAAGGGTAGATCTTTTTAAAACTAATCTTTCTAAAAAAGGCATTACTCTTGATAGAAGTGATTTGCTTTGCTTTTTGCATAGTTTAAACAAGTTCTTTTTATTACCAATACAACCTTTTTTGCTTGATACTCCAGCTAAAATCAAATTGCAATTCTTTGAGTTGAAAAGTTTTTTGTTGGTAGCTAGCTTAAAAAGATATCTTTACAATATGCCTGCCTGGGTTGATCATATCATATTATTGAAATCTGATTCACTGCGTTGTAAAAAATGATATTTATTATTGCAGGTGAAGTTAGGGTAATCAACGTGGAGACTGGTAAACGTGAGTACTCCAACAGCTGTCGGTTGAGTGACCCAGAGGTGGACAGTAAGAGCACAGATTCATACATCACACAAGCACTTTACTCTACTGACCTAAACGGCATTGTATTGGCTACCTATGATGAAAATATAGTCCAGCTGAGTAAAGATTTTACCAGTGAGAAACAGGTATGAGTGAAATTTAAGTTATAAAATATTGACATTGATATGAAGCAGTGGTTATGTATATTTGCCATCCTATATTTATGGAGACTGTCAAGGGTTTATAGTTCTTTTCTCTTTTATTATGTTTAGAAGCATACAATTTAGATAGCACCTTTGAGATTTTGTTTAAGGGCTTAAGAATTAATGGACATGTGAACATTAAATAGGAATAAAGGGAAGAACTTTCTATAATGTGAATACCAAGACAAATGAAATTGCATTATGTTTTATTAAGCAAAACTTTGTGTTATTTTTATCATTTCAACTAGCTCTGTGGTCATTTAGATGAAATCCTGTCACTGCATTTTCTGGGTGAGGACACCCATGTGGCTGTTGCAACCAACACTGATCTTCTGAAAGTCTTCAACAGGGACTCATGGGAGTGTCAAATGTTACAAGGTCACTCGGATATCATTACAAGTCTTGATGTCAAGGGCAATTATATTGTTTCTGGATCCAAGGTTAATTTGTAAATTTTATCAGATTTAATTATTTTTGTATACGAATTCTAATAGTATAGACACAGACCTGTTTACTCTTACGATTTTGGCGTACAATGTACGATTTTTAATGTCTTTTACGATTGTACGCCGAGACCCGCCAAAACTACGATTTTCAGAGACCCGGTAAAAAAATTATTGGGGTAATTTTTTCCGATTAAAAAATTATTATTTTTTCTTTTTTTGTGGAAGTTTTAGCCCTTTTTAATAAAGATCAGGCAGTGAATGATTGTATTAGCCGATACACGTCTGCTAAACAAAGTGACCGCAGTTTGCCGTTAACGTCAGTCATCTACTGTTTACCTACAGTTCCATATTTTGACGCCAGCTCAGCTCGATTCCACTGAACACGCTATAGGAGTAGTTATTGTATACATTATATATACTGTATTTTTATTTATTTAATATCAAAATACTGCATTGTACGATTTTGAGACCATATTGTACGATTTTAGGAGTTTGGGGGTAAACAGGTCTGGCATGGTGAAAAAAAGGGGGGGGGGTGTTGGTGGGAATGTCAAAGGCTATAAAAATAGCACCGCAATGTATCGTATTGAGGGTGATGATTCTCATAGTGTTGCTTTGTGTCTCAGTGAACTAGCTAGCTGTGTCAACAGTAATAATTAGACTAGTCGCCTAGCGACAGCTTCACTCACCATGCTACTAAGCGTTTGATGTAGTTTTGTTACATAATCGTCTAAACCGCGGCGATTGTAAAAACGGAGGAAACTAGAGAGCAACGCCGACCTTAAGGTGTTCGACCTGTGCCCTGGCACAGGGCGCCGTGACCCAAGAGGGACGCCTAGGGCACCCAGAAATTATTGAAATTCACTTAGCTCATTATAGTGAAGTTTGAACCTTGGTTCCGGGGTCGAGAAACGGTCTATGTATAGCATCATAACACGTGCTCCATAGCCTACGACCTAATCGGAAAAAGATCGGAGCCATACGGGGAAGGGGGGCATCGAACGGGTGCTTCGCACAGGGCGAACGTTGGACATATTTTATAAGATCTAGTGGTATTTAATAAATATTTTTAGAACTCAAAGCAGCTCTATCCCCTAAGTGATTTTAATGCAACAGTCAGTTTGGTATCACTACTCCTACCCGCCCCTGTGAATACAGCTTGCGGTAGTTATTAGGCAGGCTATGTTAACTTGAAAAATCAAGCGCCTGTTGGATATGGGATAGTACAATGTTTTTTTTTTACCCATTAATGAGGGTGGGGAACGGTTGTTTCTACCGAGCGAAATAACTACGTCACCAGCACAGAAGGACGTCTTGGTGGACTACAGTGTGTTGTTATTTTGCGTACTGAGCACTGTGTATGTTATATATTATATATGGATGTCCCATTGTCCAAACAGCCCTGGCGTCTAATCTGGCTGCATTGACGGACGTGAAAATTGCGTGGTTTTAATGTTTCTATTAATGGAATTGGCGCTCCTTTTTGTTTCCGGTACAGTACCGTAGTTTAGTGTACTAGTTAGTAGGCCTATATTACGACATGTCCTCGACAAAAAGAAAGTTACACGAAACCGATGATGAAGAAGAAACTTCTACCGATGCACATCAGATTCAACCAAAGAAAAAGAAAGTTTATCAGCAAATATTCTTGCGTGAATATCAGACAAAATTTACTGAGTTGCGTTCTTCATCGAAGGGTCCATCATACGCGCACTGCACAATCTGCAAGTCGGACTTTTCAGTAGCACATGGCGGCCAAAACGATTGCAAAAAACATTATGAAACCAAAGCCCATAAGTCCTCTAAAGAAGCACTGAGTCAAAGTACAACCTTGACATCTTTTTGTCAAAGATTAAATTCAAAATCTCATTTCCAAGATCAAGTAACTCGCGCAGAAGCTCTGATGTGTAGCTTAATTCCAGAACTCAATCTTTCGCTTTCTGCGGCTGATACTCTTTCTAAGGCATTTGTTAAAATGTTCCCAGATTCCAAAATTGCAGCAAGTAAGTCGGCCTTTTTCTTTAACTATTAATGTAATTATTATTATTTAAACTATTTATGGACCATGTGAGCCAGCTTGAATCTTATTATGAATGAATAGATGGTCTTTTATTTAACAGCTTTTCACACTATAGCTTAGTGCCATATATATATATATATATATAAAGTTATAGTGTTTAAAATAAAAAAAATATATGTAGGCTAATATAAAAAGTAAACACATTTTTTATTTGTTTAAAATTAAGCCGATACTTTACAAAAGTCTACCTAATAATGGTTTATAAAATGAAAAAGAGAAAATTTATTAGTACAGTTTTAAAGATGATTTGTGCCATTGGGATAATTATTTTATTGTACCAGATATTGTCATCAATATATTTATTATTTTCATTTATTAATTTCAGATATAAAATGTGGGAGAAATAAAGCAACAGCTATGATTTTAGAAATGTCTGCAATGACTATGAATAAATTAGCCATTAGAATGCAGAGATTGCCATTCAGTATTGCCACTGATGGTAGTAACGACTCAGACAAAAAGCAGTTCCCTCTAGTTGTCACCATTGAGGGAGAGGATGGCCTTGTAAATTCTCATCTCCTAGCTTTGCCGGTGTGCAAAGAGTCCTCGGCCACAGGACAGAATATATTTAAGACCATGGCGGATGAATTGCATTCACAGGGCATTTCATGGGTAAACTGCATTGCATTTGGCTGTGACAATGCCAATGTGATGACTGGCCAATACAATGGAGTATACAGTTTCATTAAAAGAGAGCAAGACAGCATTTATCTGGCAAGATGCTGCCTCCATCTGGTGCATCTTGCAGCTAAAAAGGGGGCATCCTGTCTACCCCCAGTTGAGGAGGTGCTGGTTGACATTTTTTACTTCTTCAAGAAAAGTGTGAAGAGACAAAGTGAATTGAAGAATCTGCAAGTCCTGTATGATGCAGAACAGATGAAAATTATTAAACATGTCTGCACCAGATGGCTTAGTATTGCACGATGCTTGAAAAGATTGATTGAAAATTGGGACCCCTTGATGCACTTCTTTCATGAAGAAAAATATAAAAATTCCAAACCAAATAAGAAACCAAATGATGTTCAGACGACTGCTGAGTTGGAAGGACATTGCACAACTTACTCTGTGAAGAAAGTTGATGCCATTTATGAATTTTTGCGGTCACCAACAAATAGACTTTTCTGCCATTTCTTGTCTTACACACTGAAAGTGTATGATCAGGTGAGATGAATTCTTGCATTTCATGAGTCTTGAAGGGTGCATAATTTTGCTCTCATTTCATTAGATCCGCAATATTTTCTTACAATTCATTTTCTTTAGTGCAAAGTTTTCTTTAATGGACCATAGTAATTTTGTATAATTTACTATACCGTTGTACTTAATACCGGTAGTACTAATTGTTCATTTTTATGACACATGGTTATTTTTATAGGTACTTGTCCAACTACAGGCAGAAAAACCAATGATCCATACGCTAAAGGAGAACCTCTACAGCCTGATTGGTGACTTGTACAGCAGATTTCTCTTGCCCACAGCAGTTAATGGTATTGACATTGACAAGGTGAGCTTTGATTATGTAAATGTATGCATTTATGTTGTAGTTTGACAAATTGAATACATTTCATTTGTTATAAATTATCATTTACATGGTTTATCATGATACCTACAGTACTATTTTATTATCTTTTTTTTTTTTCTCTTTCAGGTCCAATACAAGCTAAGAAGCAGTCAGAAAGATGATGCTGACCTGCTTATTGGATCCCAGGCAAAGACCATGCTGGAAAACAAAGAAAAGTACAGCCTCAGAGACAAGAGGATTGTAGAGTTTTATGCTTCTGTTCGCAAATATTTTGAGATGGTGCTTGACTACTTACTAAAAAAACTTCCCCTAGCAGATCCTGTACTTCAGAATGCCTCTGTAGTGGATCCAAAAAGGAGATTGGAGGTTAAACAACATCAGTTGGAATACTTCCTTACCAGATTCCCTGTTCTGATCCCCAGCGGGACTGATGTTGACACCATCTATGAAGAGTTTGCTAGGTATCAGCAGATGAACATTGATGATTGTGATGAGGATGGGGTAAGAGTTGACAGGATTTGGCAAACAATTAGCCAAAAGCACCCATCCCTTAAGAATCTTGCCCATGTAGTGAAAGGGATCCTCACCATACCTCACTCCAGTGCTGCCTGTGAGAGAATATTCTCTATGGTGCGAAAAACATGCACAGACCAAAGAACAACATTAGCACAAGAAACAACAGAGGCTTTGTTAGTCCTTAAGGGAAAATCGGGAAGCTGCTTGGACGTGGATGAAAAATTCAGCGCAAAAGAACTCCAGCAGCTTAAAAGCTCATACTACAACTCACTGAAGAAATATGAATAAAAAATTGTGTAAATATCTAAAAATTCTATCAGTATCAGTATACATAAAACTGTATGATTTACATAAAATTTTGATTGACTTTGTTCACATTTGTTTCTTTTTATTGATAAATAGCAAGCTTCATCGATAACAAAAGCTATTTAAATTATTTATAAAGTGTATACTCAGTTAAAGTATGTACTTTTTTTTACTGCTACCATGTTACTATTTTGTTCAGTATTGTACTATTCTGAGACAGTATTGTACTATTTTAAGACGGAATTGTACTATTTTGAGATGGAATTGTACTATTTTTGGAGTTGCTGGGTAAACAGGTCTGTAGACATGAGAAAAGTTAATGAAGTTTCATATTATTATCAGATGTATCTTTTAAATCTTTTTTTAAAGGTATTTCCATGTTATCGATGGTTTCATTGTTTTTGTCTTTGTGTACTTATCCCAGGACTCCAGCATTCGTATCTGGCAGTTGTCACCTGATACAGGATTTGTAACTTGTGTAGCAGTGGGTCAAGGCCATACACAAGCTGTCCAGTGTGTTGCATTGGCCAGGTGAGTTTGAATTTTAATCCACTAGGATTTATTTTTATTTTTTATCAAGTAAAATTAACCATCTGTGAGATTCAGAACTTAATGATTTGACTCATTTCAATGAGCAGAATGTTTTTAGCATGGCTGTTTATTAACCAAATTTAGCCACTTTGACAAAGAATTAACACATTTTTTTTCTCTGAATGTTCCCACCAAAGCTTAATTTTTATTGTCATGTATAAAGGTTGCATGTAATTTTTTTAAAGTATGGCTGGCGCATGTTGACACTGAATCATATGATGTTGACAGTGAATCACATCATGTTGGCAGTGAATCATATCATGTTGACAGTGAATCATAGCATGTTGACAGTGAATCATAGCATGTTGACAGTGAATTAAAGCATGTTGACCATGAATCATATGTTGACAGTGAATCATATGTTGACAGTGAATCATATTATATTGACAGGGAATCATATCATCCAATTTTATGTCTAAAATGTTTTCTTTCTCCCTTCACTTACAAAAATGTTAGAACAGTAAAGTAGCTTTTCTGTGCCACTTTTTAAAAAAATACCTTAAATTTAAACTATCAATGAAATTTACATTGTTCACATTTTATTGTAAGAAATGTTTTCTCTTGAACATCCTGCGATGATAGGTCATCTGCACAGCCAGCTTTTATCCTGTCTGGAGGTATTGACATGACACTGAAAGTCTGGAGATTCCCTGGTGATTCAGACGTCATACCAATGACAACACTTCGCGTGGCAGCAACAGAGCATGCCCATGACAAGGACATCAACTGCCTGGCTGTAGCTCCCAATGACAAAGTCATAGCAACAGGATCTCAAGATAAAACAGCTAAGGTAGCTTTGATCATTTAATTGTTAAACTTGTCACAAAAACTGGAATGTGCAAGTTGATTTTTTATTGAAAATTATTTCAACTCTTTCTTTAAATTTTGCATTTATATCAGAGCATTAACAACAAAAGATCTGAAGGATTTAAATTCGAGATTAAGCAGTGATTATTATTAATAGCATAGCTCTGTTATTCGTAAAGAGTAAATTTTGCAATTTAGGTGTTTAGTTTTAAGACATCTCTGATATGATTTTTAAAATTTAAACTTGCTTGAAATAGATAAAAAAAATAGCAGAATACTTTGGTAGCATTAACTCTTTCCGTGCCCAGCCATGGTATATCGTCGATTTGACTGGTCACGTTTGTGCCAAGCCACGATTATAGCGTAGAAATAAGTAATGTATTTTTATTTCGTTGCCTGCGTCTATTAATCCGACTTTTTATGTTCGTAAACCAAGGATAACTCTTCCTACTTCCTGCCTCTTAGAAGTAGGGCTTGTATAAATGTGTTTTTTCTTATAATAGTTCAATCGTGTTGAAACTTTTGTAAACAAAGCAATGGCCACGCCTACTCCAAGCACATCAGCTATTGCTAGACCGTGTAGGTAGTCAAGTTTACAACAAAAGAACTTTTATTGCTAATTATTGATGCTGAAACATCAGAAAATAATGATGAATCATTTGAATCTGATTCCAGCAATAATTTTCAGCTTTTCGATGGGTTGGTAAATGACAAATGGAAATAGTAATAGAATGGCAATAGTAATAGTGGTGACTGTCAGCACTTTCATAAAAATTTCAAAACATTTTAAAAAATATAAAGATACCACGGATGTATAGAGCCTAGAGAATGGATTTAAAAAAACACCCAGATAAACTTTCTAGCTCAAGTGGTTCAAAAGTTATGAATTTTTTCAAAACCACTTTGTTACTATGGCAACAGTGAGTTTTCAGATAATACTACTCCAGACGTTACAAAAATGGGTATAACTCTGTCTTTAAATGGAATATTTTCAAAATGTAAAATCCATTCTGATCAAAGATGGATATACTTTCTGAGGATTGAAGTAGAATAGAATACCAGCTATACAGACCAAATGGTAGTCTCGTAAGTTCAGATTTGGTGCACATTAAAAAAAAAAAATTTAATCTCATAATATTACCAGAAAAATTTAAACTATTGTTGTCATATTGTTTTATCTGTTGCATATTATTGTTCTCTGTCTAGTTTCCTTTAATTTTGATATGAAATACAGCTATCTTGCTAAAGAAATGTATTCAAAATTAATTAATAGATAAGTGCACTCAAAAAAAATTTCCATTAGCCGAAAACTGGTCTGGCAGGAACGTGGAAAACCCCCCTGGCATGGAAAGAGTGAGCTCTCATTTGATTTAAAAGTAGTGTTTTATGATTTATGTATGGTGTGAAAAATTGTACTTTTCATTTGCCACAACTGTGGCTAAATTGGGAAAAGGTTGCCCATCTTGGTCTAGGAACGATTACTCAATAATGATCCATTTCACAACAATTGGCGCCAAGTAAATTAATACTCAACTTAATGTGGAAAGAAGTGTTGAGGCAGGCCAAAGCCCTACATGGGCTGTAGCGCCACAGGGATGGATTAATGTTCTCATCTAATCAGCAAATCCACCTTAGCACAGCAGACAGGAAAGACATCCATGAACAACCTAACGCAGCGCAAAAATCAAACATTTTAAAACATTTTACAAATTTGTATAGTATATTTAAGGGAAAATACCAACGTGGATCTCCCGATCCAGGCATGGCCAGACCTGTTTACTCTTACGATTTTGGCGTAAAATGTATGATTTTGAAGTGTATAGATTGTATATAATGTATGTTTTTTTTACTATGAATATAACGTATTAAATGACTTTGTGATGATATTGTACGATTTTAAGAGTTTGAGGGTAAACAGGTCTGGGCATGGCCCATGGCACTAACTACATTTCTTCCACCCTACACAATCTGAGGAGCAAATCTAAAACAATTTCACTAATTGTCCATAATAACTGACATCTCACCACTAATGCCACGCCACATTCAACTACTGCAATAAGCATTTGATAATGTGTTTTTTAAAAATTAATCCAGCTTTGGAGTGTTGGAGACGGCCTTCACTCTATCACTCTGATTGCAGTGCTGCGAGGACACAAGCGAGGAATTTGGTGTGTCAAGTTTTCACCAGTTGACCAGGTTTGTCATATTATTAGTTCAGTAAGAGATTTCTTCCCTTGATTTTTTACTTGGAGGAATGTTTCCCATTTGTACTATGCAATTTTAAACCACGAACTGTGGCACAGAATCATTCTGTTGTGTAGGAGATTTTCAGAGCTTTTTCTGTGCCTTTTGAAATAGCATTAAATGACATATAAATATTGATACAAGACCCCAATAAGTATATATTTTGGAAAGGTAATTGGATGTGGATAAAGTTGGCTATATTGCCCATCCCGTAAAAAACATTTGTTCAGTGTCCTTGCCTTTGGAGTGCTCAAGAAAGAAAGAAATCGACAAAATGTCTTGCTTTAAATTGCTCATTACATCATTAATTTTTATAGATTCCATTAAAATACTTGTGTAAATGTGGTAGCTAATTTATTTATCTCTCAGAAAATGTATAGTTTGTTAAGGTTTTTTATACAATTAAGCCTCGGAAAGCAATTTTAATAATTTTAGGTCATTTATTACAGAAAAAAATAATAAACTGGGACCACAGCTAAAACTTAAACCAAGTACAACATATACAATCTCAGGCAAAAAAGTTATTATTGACAAGTAAACATTTAAAAAGGAACTGTGGAACTGATTTGGGTTGTACAACTATAAAATTTCTTAGTTCTGATCTATAATCTGTAGCTTCTGTGACTAAAATTCAGTCAGTCCTTGCCCAACCTCCGGGCCTGGCTCGAAGTCTAACAGTAGGCCTACTTTAGTATCACTAGGTCTAGTATCAGTTTCACTATAAGAAGAATGAGACCTGAGATCGTCATTGGGAATGTTAAAATCATCATCAGTATCACTTAAATCCTCTCTAAAAAGCTTTCAAAATTATTTCTTTTACTTTTAACCGAAGGCCCAGCCATAGCCTCATCCATTTCAGCTATAAAAGCAAACTGGGTCAATGAACAGAGAAGTAAAACTCTGTTTAAAAAGTACTTATTGTTAAGTTATCAACAAACAGCTTGACCCGGAAGATGATTTAGTTATTAATAAAAGGAAATGGCCAAATTCTGGTAAAATATTGTATTGGAAGTTGCTATCTGACCATGTTTTTTATCGGCCGATCACAGTTCGTGGGTTAAATCTATGTAAAACAACAACCTGTGTAGACTGAAGCTGTTTGTTTTATTATTTAATATGATTGCTTATAAAGTAGATTTTATTGCATTAGATAAAAAAATATGTTCCCAGATAGTGGCCACAGGCTCTGGTGATGGTTATATCAAGTTATGGAGTGTCACAGACTACTCCTGTGTTAGGGTAAGTCTCTGAACTAGGATAATTTTAATCTACTTGCACATTGTCCATTTGCCAGCTGAGGAAATATGCAGACCAAATCATTTAGCTGTTCAAGGGAGATTAGTATAAAGAGAGGGGGCAGATGTCTTCTCCTTCTATAAGGTTTGACCTTTTATGTGGAATCACCCAGAATGTATAATGACACATGACAAGAGCTTAGATATTTCCTGTGTGGAATCTTCCATATATATTTATTTATAAAGTTGTGACTGTTTTAAACGTTGTATCCTCATTAATTTCTCTTCATTTGCATTATTATTTTCAAATTCTTCTCAGTCATTTTACTCTCTGTAATTTGTCTCTGTTCTTGTATTCTCGGTCATCCATTATTCAGATATTCTCCGTCGTTGTTTATTATTAGAGTATGGTACTTAATAATTTCATTTAGTTTATTCATCATTGGAATGAGAAACTGGTGAATATATTAATTGTGCATGTCATTTAGAGGAACCATTGTTAATCTTTCCTTACCATCCTAAAATTGAGTGATTTCATCTAATCATTTATTACACCAAGGTTTCATTATATAATATTTCTCAATTTAATTTAGTTAATTTGTTATTGTTGATTGATACCTTACTGTTAATCTCTCAGTGCATCCAAAAAAAAAAAACCAGTTCATAAAAATGTTCCATTTAATAGTCCACCCTTGGAATGTACATAATGTGTAAATTCTCTCCCCTGGACATAGTATATGGAACCTATCTATACTAAATTCAAGGGCTTGTAATAATACATTTCAAAATTGATTTAGAATTAAATGAAATATGCAATACTACATCTAAAACAGCGCTCTGTCTGAGCTTGATTGCTCAACTAAGTAAACATTTCTGGATGTCCTACTAACTAATTGATAGAGTTCCGAAAGGAAACGTTAAAAAAATATTTTACTTTTGGTTGAGAAATGTAGCATTAAAAATTCATTTCTTATCTTTTCAGACTTTAGAAGGTCATGACAGTTCTGTGCTTTCTTTTACGTTCATATCACATGGCAAACAAATCATTTCTAGGTAAATTTTTCCATTCAACTATTGCGTCTCCCCATATCATTCGGTTTTAGCCTTATTTTAAAATAAAATGAGTAAAACAAAGTAGGGTTAAACCTGAAAAAATAAACGCAACAAAACAGCGAACGTGTCGGCAGAAAGCACACTTCTATTGCTGCCCACAGACACTTTTTACCAGCTAAGTGCTATTTCTTATTTTTATTTGTAAACCGTTTTTTTCTGTTGTTTTGTTCGCTGACGAAGGCTTTCTGCCGACACGTTCACTGTTTTGTTGCGTTTATTTTTTCAGGTTTAACCCTACTCTGTTTTACTCATTTTATTTTGTGCTAACCTGATTGCAGTCTCTCCCCTTATTACCCCTAGCCTTATTTGAATTGGATTGCAATTTTTAAAATACTGATCTTTCAAATAATGTGACTGTAGTGAGATGTTTCATTTGTTGAATGGTCATTGTCCTTTGTGAGTCTCAATCTTAAGACTGGTGTCTTTCAGTGGCTCCGATGGCTTGTTAAAATTATGGCTAATCAAAACCAGTGAGTGTATGAAAACCTTTGATAGTCATGATGCCAAGGTTTGGGCAGTGGCTACCACAGCTGCAGAGGATTATGTTATTTCTGGTGGTGCAGACTCAACCCTTGTGTTTTGGAAGGTGAGCAAATATTTCAAACAAGTTTGCTTTTAGCATAATTTTACAGATATCTTCATCATTCACACATATGTTAGAACACAATATATTATTAAAAGAAGACATTTTGTAACCTGCTATTTAACCTATGCATTTGTTAGCTTAGAAGTATGCTCACTTGATTGTCAAAAATGATTTCCAGAAACAGAGCAATAGCCTAAGCTATTTATGAAAATAGGATTCAAATGATAGATTCATGGTTAAATTGAACCGAATTGGATAGCCTCAAATACTTGGACTTGGTAAACAGAACGTTAATGAAGTGCTTCTGTGAATAAATCTATCAAATACTTTACAAAACTTGCTAAGACATGCAGTGTAATAAAAGACTTTGGTCTTATGATGTTGGGTTTCTTGGGTAACATTATATTGCAGTTGTCCTTGGCCCATTATTGTTATTTTGTATGCTCTAGTGATTTAGTTTACATAAGAAATGTGTGCAGATTTATATTTGATATCAATATTTCAGGATGTAACTCAAGAAGAAGAGACAGAGAAACAAGAGAAGCACCAAAAACAAGTCTTACAGTAAGTAAAAGTGGTCTGGAAAAGTAAATGAGATTCAGAACACCAGCACATGTCATTTCATCACCAAACATTAAAATTTTATCTTACACACATTTATTCCCCCCCCCCCCCCCCAATATTATTTTTTTTTTTATAACAACTAATACTGTTTTCATTGTATATCTTCCAGAGAGCAGATTTTATCAAATTTGATAGCTGACAAAAAGTTTGTGAGAGCAATGGGCCTGGCTATCTCACTCAACAAACCTTACAGAGCATTGAACATTTTGAAAGGTTTCAGCACATTTTTCTGTACATTTTATACGTAATTAAACTATTCTGATTGTAACTTCTTTCAATCTTGAAGGAAATCATGTTAACAGATAAATAATCTGAATCAAATGTTTTATAAAGTTTTAGCATTTAATTGTCAAATGCCTTAATTTTGTTTGAAGGATTATTGAGTCACTGCAGTAGATGCATTGATATCTTTTCTCTTCTTATAGAGGTAATTAAACAAGAAGATGGAGAGAAGAAATTGGAAAGGTTGATATGTAAACTAAGGATGGACCAAATTGGTAAATAGCTTTTTTAAAAGTTTTTCATTTCTTTATAAGAAATATGTAAATGGTCATTCACATATTGTGTTGGCCAGTGGGGGGTGGGTGGGAGGGGGGGGTTGGTGTAGGAGATATTGCTAAAGGCTGCATATGGGTAGAGAGGTATGTACAATATTTTTTTTAAGTACACATAAGGTATTGCAGTCGTAGAATCTGAAACCATTTATGTCGTAATATCAAACTTTAAAAATTCGTACACACATTTTGTTCGCAGCTGGTGGATCCACCCGAAGCTTATGATTCTATATATTTTCCCCATAGACTTTTTTTTTTAACAGTTTCCAGTAAAAATGTATTATCAAATGTTTACCTAAATTTGTATTACCATAGTTTTGCAATAAATTTTTTACCTTATGTTTGCTATAGACTTTATTACCATATTCTTGTCTAATGCTGATGACTGTATGTTCTAATGCTGATGACTGTATGGTTTCCTAAAATTATATCACCACATTAGAATCTGTCCTGAAGTTTGCTGTGGAATGGAACACCAACAGTAGAAATTATTACCCAGCCCAACAACTCCTGAACCTTATTCTCAAGAACTTCCTACCTCAAGACTTGGTCGCATTCTCCAGCATACAGTCTCTAGTAGAGGGATTCACAGTTTACACAGGTAAGGGTGTAAATTATCTTTAGCCATGGTGTCAACAATATTCACAGTTAAGGGTGTAACTAGTCCATAAACAAGGGATTACAATGTCTACACAGGTAAGGATGCAAAAGTTAATCCATGAACAAGGGATTCAGTCTACACAGGTAAGCATGCAACAGATCCATTAACTAGAGATTAACAGGCTACACAGGGAAGGTTACAACAAATCCATAAACAAGGTATTGACAGTCTACGCAGGTAAGGCTGTAACTAATCCATATCATAAAAAAAGCATCTCATATTTCATTACTTAAATGAAAACAACAACTTCATGAATAACTCTACAGTTTTATGAGACTTAAACCATTTTCATTAAAAAGAAATTGTTACTTTCGAGGTTTAATGTCCATAGTTTCAGTATGTGCCTCTCTGTTAATTCATATTGTTTTTTTTTTTTTTTCAGAACGCCACCTTCAAAGGTTAGACAATTTGTTAATGGATTCCTACTTTGCAGAGTACTCTTATGGCTGCATGAAAACCTCAACATGATGAGGTATGATTAATTCTTTCTTCCTCTCATCATTTTTAGTCATCTACGTTACAAATAAAAAAAACTCATTGTTTTTTTTTTCATCACAAACATAATCATTTATCATTTTTGTTTTAAATATAAGATTAGTGCGATTGATTACTTTATCATTGTTCCAATGCCTACACTTACACTCCATTGCCTACACTTACACTCCATTACCTACACTTACACTCCATTGCCTACAATTACACTCCATTGCCTACACTTACATTACAAATCAGGCATTTTGTTTACATAAGGTTAAATTTTATTATTTTAAAAAGGGGGTTACTAATTAAAAACTTAGTAGATAGATGTTAACCTCTAACCTTTTGCAATAAGTATTTACCGAAACTAATTAAAATAGTATTTTTACTTTTAGAAATATTTTTATTTCCTCAGGGTGGACCAGATTACAGTTTCAAGTTTTGAGTTCAAATTTTAAAAAATCATAGCCATGTCAATAAATTTTAACAACCCTGATTTCTTTGTTACTTGCTCTTATTTTGATATCTTTTCAAATACTAAGAAAAAATATTTTAAAAATTCCTTTTTTTTAGATTGGGTTATGATTTATAAAAATCTTTTGCGTGTGTGTATGAATTTTTTTTTAAAAATTTCTCAATATGTATTTTTATATTTTACCTGCGTCAAGTCAAAACTGCTTTATGATTAAGTGCAAACTATATGACTGTGTCTAGGCAAAACTGCTTTATGATTCAGTGCAAACTATGTCACTGTGATTGGGCAAAACTGCTTTATGATTCAGTGCAAACTATGTCACTGTGATTGGGCAGTACAATACACCCACCACCATCTGTTAGACCCAGTGGTTTTACTTTTATGTTTGTATCTGACTGTGATGAGGCAGTATATTACACACAACTACATCTGTTAGACCCACTTGTTTAGTTTAATGTTTTACACAGAGATAAGTGAGTGTTCTGTGACAAAGGAGTAAGGAGGCTTTCAAAGCACGAACTCCATCATATCATATCAAAATAGTTTTCAAAGTACCAAGTCCATCACTATAATATTAAAGGAGACTTTCAAAGCACCAAGTCCATCACTGTCACATCAAAGCACAAAGTCTATCACATTTCTTCAAGTTGGATCAAAAAAGCAATATTTATTCCAGATTAAGTAATCTCCAGTAGCTAGGCAAATAATTTTGATAAAAAAAATCACTGACTTACTACAGGAACCAGATAAGTGAATATGACAGAATAATCAGTGGCTTACATCGGCACCTTGAGATGACCATGGGATTACTGGGTTCCTCTGGTAATAAGATAAGTCAATATGACCAATTAATCCCTTTCAAGTGTCTGTTTTAGTCTATATCAATGCAGTTGAATGCCTTATTTTATAATTTAGATTTGGTCTATTTTACCACAGTCTTTTCTTTTTATATATATATATCCATTCTCTCTCTCCCTTATTATCTTATTCCTTTAAATCATTCCATCTCTTTACCTGTATTCTTCCCAACTCCTATCTCTTGCTGTAAAATAATTTTCAAATCTCTTGCTATGCTAAGTTTCATTCTGATGAAAATGATCAGGCATGAATCTACCTAAAGGTCATAATCAGGTCATTTTATTTTGACACTAATCACAGTAATTTACACAGCCATTAGCAAATAACCATTTTTTAACAATACAATTTGCTACTAAGTTATATATCTACACGTGACTGAGAAGTAAGCCATTGCAGTGTATTGAAATGTAACACAATTTAAAGAGCCATTGGTAACAGTAATCTCAAAGTAGGTTATCTGTTAAGCAACCAAGCAATTCTATCTCTGGCTCTTAGTCAGCTCAAGATTATGATCCGTTTAGCTGATAACATTTTAATGTTGTCTACCGTTGAATTCACTTTACTGGATAGTGCACTGGCAGTTGAGGAATAGCATTGCGATATTGTTTATTCTTGTGCTTGTAAATAGTCTGTGTAAAATGAAAAGTTTAAATATTTTTATTTAAGGGGTTAATACTTGAATACAAAAAAGTTTAAGCTCTAAAACATATTCAATCATGATGTCGGGATACAATATGTTCTGTTATCATCCAGTGATGAGTCTTGAAAACCTTACATAATTAAGAGGATTGTGTTACATCTGACATCAGACATGCATTGCTTCAAAACAGCATTGTTGTGTGTTTTCTGTTGGGTTTTTGGTCTGAATAGCGTTGTAGCTGTCACACGCCCAACTGCCATCACCATCAACAACAATGGTTACAAAGGGTTGCTGGTTGCCATACATCCATCAGTGGAAGAAAATGAGAAGTTATTAAACGAAACAAAGGTCAGCAATATTTGAATTTTGTTACTCTTTAACTTAAAGATATGGAAAATCTAACGTGCAACTGTTCATGGTGCTGATAAAATACAATTTAATGACTGAAACAGATGTAAGTTTCCCCAAGTTAATCCAGTTATAATGTACAATGGTATTCCAAAAAGTTTATAGGTAACTTGGAATTTAGAATTTAAGAGACGAGATCAATTACTATAAAAATTGCAGCAATGTAAAAAACCAAAAAAAAAAACCAAAAGGGTTATTTAAAAAAGGCACAGACTCTAGGATCTTTACCTAAGATTTTTTACTATATACTTACAAGCTTTTACAAGCATCACCAATACCAATCAAAATACTGTTGTATAAAAAATAGTAATTTGCATATACTATACTATAATAAATTAAAATGAAATTTACCAAACTCACATGATAACTTAAAAAAAAGTAAATTCAAATAACTGAGTATTGCATTTAAAAAGTGTCATATGATCTTATACACTTCTACAAAGTAGCATAGCAACAAATTTTAATTAATTTTAATTTTAACAACAAATAACCATAAAATATGAGCATTACTTTAAAGGAAAGTACACATTTTCTCTTAACATTAATTTTGTCTTAAATTTGAAATGATGCTAAGTTAACATATTTTTGAAAATGTTAGAGATTGTGTGTGTGTGTTAAATTAGACTTACCGCATTTTTTGTCATTGCTATGTTTGCTACAATTTTAGACCATGCTGGAAGAAGCCTCATCTTACTTGTATACAGCTACTGAGAAGAGGGCCTACTTTAGTCAGGTGACTATCCTAATACCTAAAACTTGGTCAAGCAACTCCGCCTGGTCATCTTCAAGATCGGAGCTTTACAAGAATGCTGATGTGATTGTCCAGAGTAGGGTCTATAACTTGTTGTAATGATATGATCTGATAATTCTAAGAGTTCAGTAGGCTTACATTTAACGAAAATTTAGCACTTTTCACTAAGTAGCTAATACTCAATACTGTGGAAATAAGTTATCCAAAATAATACATAATGTTTTAAATCACTTATAAAATCTTTATCATCATTAATAAATAGCCTATATAAGTGAGTTGTTCAATTTTATTTTTTTAAAATTAGGTGGTTAATTTGTTAAATAAATAATCTTTTACAACTGCAAGATTTAACTGAACTTGTCTTCACCGTTATTTATGAATGACAAGCCATAATCCTTATCATCCTCAGATCCAATCTCATTCCGCAGCAAAAGAAGTATAACACCCAATACAGTTCCATCCTCTGGTTCATACACGCAGACATATGGAGGTTGTGGCATTTCAGGAGTTAGAATTAATATTTTCACTGATGTATTTGGAACAAAGGGCAGAGAAGCTTATGGTCCTCCAGGTATGCACAGGTTGGGGTTGTGCATTTTGACTTCCCTTGCATATTGCAAACACAATAACAGAAGTTAGACATATTGAAAATTCAAATTAAACATGTTGAAGGAATTTTTCGTCTAAATCTCAATGAGAAAAAAAAATGTGTAGATATTTTTAGAATCCCTTTCCAAGTAAAATGTTTGAAGAGTGACAAATATGTTATGAATAATTACCTGTGCTAATGTTTTTTTTCTTTTGGTACAACAGGTAGATTATTTGTTCATGAATGGGCCCACTTTCGGTGGGGGGTTTTTGATGAATTTTCACAAGATGGGGAGCCCAAATTCTATTTCTCACCGACAACTGGACACTTTGAAGCAGTCAGATGCAATATTCACTTGGCTGGAAAAACATATAGGTGATTTATCATGGTTAAATCTGGTATAACTTGTTTATTTACAGTGATTATTGGGATATAAATAATCACAAGTTATAAATGGAGAAAATTTAAATTTACAAATAATATTTTATCTGGTAGGCCTAAATTGTATTAATTATGCTACAAGAGCCAAGTAACATAGATAATATTTAAAGATACTAATGGCTAAAAAAAATATTGCATGTACAGTGGGTCCCCATGCCCCTCATAATGAACAATCCACATAACAAACAATCTGCATATTAAATGTGGATGTTCACCCCAAAACTCACATAACAAACCATGCTGGCGTTCACCCACATGAAAAAATTCTTAACACATGAGTGTACAAATGATGTCCTCTGCTCATTTTGAGCAGTTCTGAAGGGGAACAGGAGTCAGTGGCATTCTTGTGTGTTTTTGTGTTGGGTTTTTGTTGTTTTTGTGTGTTTTGAGTTTGTGTTTGTATGTTTATTTTATGTTTATGCTGTACTATGTTAGCTGGATGGGGAGATCAGCAGTGCATCTGATGATCCTCTAGCTAAAAAACCTCAAGAAGACAATAACACAATGAATGTGTACAAAGTCTAAACAGAAATGTGAAATTTTTTTGTCCTCTTTGTTCTCACCTGACACCCCAGCATGGTAATCATTGATAAGTTACTGTTTTTAAAAATAAATCATTTTAAAAACTTTTTTTGTTTTTGTCGATAATGAATGAACATTTCTATAATGGAAACCTATAGGAAACCCTGATCCGCAGAAAAAACACCCAGCATAAAGAATGCTGTTCCAGACCAGATAAACATCGGTACGCAGGGACCCACATGTAATTTTTAACCATAAAATATATGGTGCATGCTCTTGGCCTTGGCTTTAGGAAAAATACAATTATTTTTAATAATTCTTGATTCATAGGAAAGACCAAAATGGGAGTGAAGTCGCCTGCTCAAATTTGAATCCACAAACAGGGTTGCTAGAAAACTGTTTATTTGAACCTTTCACTCAAGGAAACTACAATGAAAATATTACAGCATCTATAATGGATTCAACTGACATTAAATCAGTAGGTTTAAATGTATTATGCTATTAATTACATCATTTCATGAGTTTTAATTACATACAATCAATAGCCTTATTGTTTTCACTCTTTGTATTAATTTCACGTCACATTAGTGACGTAAAAACCTCCAGTCATAGAGTTTCATATAGTTCCCTACTTCAGCAGCTGGTCCAGTCCTAGAGTTTCATATAGTTCCCAACTTCAGCAGCTGGGAGACAGAGACACCACATAAAGCATTAAAAACTGAATCGATTTTAAAAATAGGCATTGACATAATTCGCAAAGAGACAATTGAACAATCATCATTTGTTTTTGCTACATAGATTTAGTGACAAGACAACACATTTGATGAAAATAAAAAGACAAGATTAAAATTGACTCAAAAAGATTAATTTAAAAAGTGTCTGTTTTTCTTCCTAAACTCACTTTATATTGTTCACAGGTCATTCATTTTTGCAATGACAATAATTCAGACCCCAACAGGGTACACAATTTTGAATCTCCAAGCAGGCATAACCGTCTTTGTGGTAGTAAAAGTACCTGGTCCATCATAACGGAACATGCAGGTACATCAATTTATGGTTTTTTTTTGTTTAAGGGTACGTCAGTGTTCTATTAAAAAATATAACTTAAGTATTTTATTACATAAGTTAAAAAACAAATATAGCAACAACAAAAAAAAGAAACTTTTATGCATCTGTCTTTCTCATTCTTCACTATTATAGTTCACTTTATTTCTTTATCTATGATTTCCCTCTCATGATTATACTGCTTGAAATATAATCTATTTATTTCAATTAAAACTACATCTTAACCCTTAGAGTAAGACATTTTTTTTTATAACAATTAAACTTCAGATTTCTATAATGGGAAAAATTCCCCCAGAAATATTGAAAACACAAGACCAAGTTTTAAACTTGTCAGGGTGGCCACAACGAGAAGAATGTTAATAGCCATTGACACATCACAAAGTATGGAGGTAAACATAACTAGAAATCATTTTTTAATTATTAATATTTTGTGAATTTAGAGTATTCAAACAAGACTAGTGATAACGTTGTTACATTTTCCCTTTAAAAAAAACCACAGCAATAGTTTTCTTCTAGAATTTTGTAATATTTTTTTGTTTTGCAATTATGTATTTTTAGGGATTAATTAATAAAAAATTATATGTGCTTATTTCTTGCCAAATTCTGTAGGTTTAAAATAAAAATGTTGTAAAAAAATAATTATTTAATCTATTTAAGATAGATGATAAGCTCAACAGAGCAAGGCAGGCAGCAACATCATTCATAGAAGATGGAGTTGATGATGGCATTGAACTAGGAGTTATCGCTTTTTCTGATACTGCAAGAATTGTTGTTCCAATCACACAAATTACAGATGCAAGCACAAGGGAGAGAATTTCAAAGTTGCTGCCAACAAGTGCTGAAGGCGCTACAAGTATTGGGTCTGCACTGCTGAAATGTATAGAGGTACTTTAAAATTATAACAAATCCTTCAAGTTCAATAAAATATTCAAAGTTTCATCTGAGCTTCTCTATCTTCACATGTATTATATTATAAGAAAGTTCAATTTTCCTCCCTACAGGCTGCAAAGACATTTCTTAATGTTATTAATTTCCAACAGGTTTTAGATAGACATGATCACAAGTCCAGTGATGACCACAAATCATCTGATGCATTCATTGTTATTATCACAGATGGGGTTGAGACATCAGGACTAAAACTGGATCAGGTGATGCAACAGGTGAAGGATGCTGGAGTGGTGGTCAGCACTATTTCTTTCTCCGATGACCAGGACAATGGCCTCGAATTGCTTGCTGAACAAACAGGTTTGACTGAGGGAATGGGCTAGGGGGGTATTCAAATGTATTGACAGATTTAGTTTAGATCTTAAGAAACCAGGTATGTGAGAAAAAAATCTAAGCCGTTTATTCTTTTATTAAGTATTTAAAGAGTAAATTTATGTTTTTAATTTTTATTTTTACACCTTTCTATCACTTCAGTTAAACACATCTATTAAAATATGTAACAAAAATTTCTAGTGAAACATTTTCAGCTCGTCTTTGCTCTAAAATAAACTTATACTTATGACCTTTAGAAAGAGTCAAATTTTTGTTCCATTGGTTTATATCGAGACAAGATCCTCTAAAATTGTTTCGCTTTATGATCTATTATATATTGATAATTATAAAATTATTTTATTGTTAAAATGAACATGATTTAAGTTGTATTTTTATTAACTTTCCCTTTAAAAGGTGGTCGCTATTATTATGATGCCAGCAGTGAACTATCGATATCAACTTTAGAAGCAGTTATGGATGTTTATGATCTGCTAGATTCAGGTCTAGGACAATCCCCAGTACAAGTAAGGCAAGGGGAATGATTTATATGTTAAAAAAGAGACTGGGTTATAAACATATTTAAACAAGGCTACATTAAATTGCATATAAAAATGTTATTGTCACCTTTGTAATTATTTAAGCTCAGGTTGAATTAAAATAAACTTCAAAATTAAAAATTTCACTATGTAATATTCATACATTTCAGTTATCTGCACCTTTTATAACCTATCAATTTATTTGTATCTGATTCCAGATCATGAGTCGCTCTAAAACTCTCGACAAGTCTGAGTCTGTCCAAGGAAGCTTCCTCATGGATTCCACCCTGGGAAAAAACACAAGGGCTATTATAACATATACAGGCACACTGCCCAGCATTGTCCTTGTGTCACCAACAGGAAGAAAATTTTCTTCCATCTATCCAGAATTTTATCATGACCCTGTAATGAAGAGGGTGAAGATAACCATTCCAGTTTTTGCTGAGGTAGTAATGCATTAATTTTGTAGTTTGACATTTTTAACACATGAGGTAGCACACACAGAAATATAAATGGGCGTTCTCATTTTTATTGATTTCAATTTCTTTATTTATGGAAGGGAATATGATATAAATAATAAGGAAGGACCCATGGCCGCATCAATGTGACACTGGTTTATAGTACATCTTTCTTAACAGAAAAAGTAAATAACTGAATTCTCAATTATTTGTTCTTTCAGAAAGCTGCTTGTCATTGTTCGCATTGAAAGATAGATCTACATTATTTCTGATTTTGTGTTAAAATAATATGCTGACACGCTATAATCTGTAACAAGTTTTCATTTATCAAAACAAAAGGTTGCTAGAATTACTTTAGGTTTCTTGCAATAATTTTATCACTGAACCTCTCTTACATAACAGTGCTAATTCCTGCTAGATATTGATACAGCTATCATAAATCAACTTGTTTCCAAACGCAAATGCTGTTCTCTCCCCCAATAATTTGTTTTTAGAAATTAGTGGAGTAAAAAAAAAAATTGTATTATATGTATTTTGTTGCAGGTTGGTCGCTGGTCATATGAAATTACCAATGAAGATAGCTCTAGGAAGAAATTTTCTATAATGGTTATGTCCTCCCCAAGAGACCCTGAAACCCCTAATCTGAAATTCACTGGGGCTATTCTGGTAGAAAATACAACCTGGCCAGTCATTTCAGTTATTGTAGCTGAAGTAACAAGGGGTAACCAACCATTGAAAAATTTGAAGGTCAAAGCTATTGTAACCAGGCCACTGGCAGATCCTGTAGAAGTGGAACTTTTTGATACAGGCACAGGTAAATATTACAGGATAATATATGAGGGACAGCTTTCAAATTCTGTGAAGTAGATTAATAGTGGAACAAGATAGTTTTAGGCTTGAAAAGATATGACAAGACAATTAAACTTACATTTCGGATAGATGCCTGTTTTGCAGCAGGCAATAACAAGAAACAACAGATGATTTAAATTACAAAAAAACAGAAATAAAGACATGTTTTCAAAAAGAGTTTTAATTTTGTCTTGTATTGTCTGCTGATGAAGGTGTCTAGATGAAATTTTAGTTTAATTATCCTGTCTTTTCTTTTCAAGCCTAAGCATAACTTGTTCCAATATCAATTCAAATATTACAGATAAACCTTTAGTCTTTTTCTTACAAATACATTTATTGGATTTTTTAAAAATCCAAGTGTGAAGTAAAATAATTAGAAAATGCTAATACATTTATGTAGACCTACAGTATTACTTTAGAAAATGTTCTGCCTTAATATTTAATACGGTTTTTAAACAATAACTATGCCTAATGATTACACATTTTTTTAAGGCGCTGATGTCATAAAAGATGATGGTATATATTCACGGTTCTTTACAAGTTTTTCTGCCTCTGGCCGCTACAGTGCCTTGATTGAGATGATGGATGACAGTGGTGATGAGATTGTGACAGGAGGATTAAGTGAGAATTTTTTGTTGAGTTTTAAAACTTATTGGCATAAAAATATGCTTTTAGAAAACAAGATGGGAGTACATGGAGAAAATTACATACCAATCTCTATTTTGTACAAAGTCTTTGGTTTGTAAATGCTGTTTATTGAATAAGATATGATATTTTATTATATGGCAATTTTCTTTTTTGTGTTTAAAGAGAAGGGTCAAAGCTGTACATGTAAATAATACACATCTTTACAATTATTTTTAGTCTCCTTTACATTATCAATTTGATTTTCAATTTATAACTCTCAAAATAAAACTATTTTGATATGTAAATTCATTATTTATTCCTAGTTAGCTCATGTTTTTTTAAAAATTTCCATCACTACTGATTTTTTTTTCAGTTGCCCGTATTATGTCTCATAAATTTCTAATAAAAATTCCGTTTATTTTACTGGACTATTAATAGAGATTAATCTTGTGATCATTTTATTTCTTTGCTTATTTTTTAAAGATGTAGATCAGTCCCATTTGGCCAGAGTCTACGCTGGTAGTGTCAGAATTGAACACATTCAATTCCCATCAAAGACTGGTGAGTCATCAATCACAGTTATTGATGAATACCCACCAATGAAAATCACTGATCTGCGAGTACTGTGCACATCTCATAGCAATGGAACTGTTGTGTTAGCCTGGACTGCACCTGGAGATGATGCAGACTATGATAGAGGTAAGTGCTTGGGTTCATCTATAGATATATTATTATATACATATACATCCATCCATACATACATATATATATATATATATATATATATATATATATATATATATATATATATATATTAGTGCTCTTATCTTCTGGCCTCACTCTATGAAAGAGATTTTTTCTCCATGATATGTTTTTCATATATGTGTCTAAAATCACACAGAGATAATACAGACTATAATAGAGAAAAGTGTGTGTGCTCATATATATATATATTTTTATATACATATATACACACACATACATACATATATATATATATATATATATATATATATATATATATATAAATCTATATATTGGAGTCCTCATCTCCTGTCGTCACCCTAGTTAAGAGTTGTTCATTCCATGAAATGTTTTTCTGAAATTTGACTACAAAATACTCCTAGAGCCTCATCTACTTTCTGTTAACAATATTTCTTGTTTTATTCCAGCATTTGCCTACACAATTCTGATGAGTTCCACAGCAGAAGACATGGTTAAAAATGTGGATTTACCAGCTCTGGGCAAATCTGCAGTCATTAAAGGAAACCTTGACAAACCACAATTGTATGGCAGTAGAGAAGAGGTGTGGATAACATTAACATTTCAATGCATCGCAATAGCAGTAGTAGAAGCAACAATTGTTTAAAAGTCATTTGTTCGTTTGATTTAATATAAGAAACTATATGCAAAGACCTACCTAAAGCATGAGTGCATTCTCCCCAATGTCACAAGATTGTGCCAACCTCATCCCTATCAACAGAAGAAACATCAGAATCACTTTTCTTTCTGTCAGTTAATTTATTTCCTTTTTCTTTTTAACAAATGTTACAAGCCTGGAAGATTTCTTTACATAATGAGTACCAAATGTGAATTTAAGTCATAAACTGGATTGACCCTTAAGACACTATTTATATCTATTGCTATCAAATTAATTTAATTTTTTTTCTGATTGATGCTTTTTGTAAAGGTCTCTTTCTGAAGAATTCATTTTAAATAAAATTGACTCATTGTTCATTAGGGCACCCTATTATACAAATATATTCCATTTCCTTACGCATTGAAGTGAAATGGAATATAATAAAAATTACTACAGATATTACTCTTGGTTATGTGAACCATTTTCTCTTTAAAAACGATATTAATTTTGACCGATTTTTTATTGTTTAAACCATTTTTTTTTTTAAAGATTCACATGCAATTTGAATCATTCTTTTAAAAATATTAAAGTAGAACATAAATTAAAAGTTTATGAGGTTTATTAAATTATTTAGAAACTATGAAGTCAATCTCTTAACTTCATTGGAGTTGATAAGTGCTCACATTTATCTTTTCTCTAGAGACTGCTTGTATTTCCCCACATTGATTACAACCCATAGCCTTGTAATGCATTAACTGAAATCTAGATATTCCATACAGGTGACGCTGAAGCTTAACACTTCAACAGAGAAAAACACAAGTTATGTCTTCTCGGTATTTGCCACTGATGAATCAGGGAATAAAGGAGAGATGTCCAACATTGTTACTGTGGGTTTTGGATTTGTGCCTGATATTTTAACACAAGAGTTTTTAAGTGAAATCACCATCGATGAAAAACCAGATGCCAAAGTGCCACCTGGCAATCAAAAAGTCGCTATTGCATGTGTTGTGGGGACAGCTACTGGTCTTCTGATGGCCACTATTTTAGGAACTTTCATAGTCCATTACGTGATGCTAAGAAAAATGAAGAAACGAGAGAAAAATCTGTTTGGCCAGTCTCAAAACAGGATAGTATGAACTGTGCTTTGTCATACAGATTAAACTTCCAATCATGACATTTTACTAGTTACTTTAAACGTCTCAGACACTGATGAATTGACCTGGTCATCTCTTGGAATGCCAATTAAGAGAGTGATTTTTTTTCTGTGACAAGCCTGAAATGAAAATGTCTTTTTTGGGACACACATCTTGGACATCTTGCTCAAAATGTTTGCATTATGAAGGAATTACCGAGTTCCCAATGTGGTGCAGCAGAAATTTTCCTAATGTATTTATTGAAAAATTTTTTTTTTTTTGGAAGAGTTTTAGCATTTATTTTTCAGATGTACTAACAGAATCGGAAGGGTCATTATGCACACAAATCATCTATTTTTACCAGTGATTGCCGCAATTGCTGGTAGCTATTGCTGGTAGCATTATGTTTTAAGTTTATGGGTTAATGCAATATATATTTCATTATTAGTACCTCTATAATCTCTTAACTAAGAATTTTATTTAATTAATTGTTCATTTCATTTCTTGTTGGATCCATTTTCTGTTCTTTGATTTTTGCTGTAAACTCTTTGTTTTCTGTCACAAATACTCGTCTGACAATTTATTTGTCAAGTAAATGCTTTATTTTTGTTTTTTTAAATTTGAAAGTTGTACATTGTTACCATTAGAAAACTCAGAGAGGCTTGGACTGTGTTAAAGCTTAAAATGATAAAACAAAAAGACATAATAAAGCAGTGAATAATTAATGATAGGACTACTTTTTTACATGAGGCTATTCTTCATGTTACACTCTATTGTGTGATTTTCAGACGGGCATTTTTTAATAAATATTTTGAGCAACATATGTGCACATAAATTTGTGGTACTAATTTTAAAGTCTGTTAATATAGTATATAACATAGTAGGCAAATCTAAAACTAAAATGATTTCAAAGAGAAAACAGATAAATTTTCAACAAGTTTGTTTTATTGCAATGTATGCAACCAATTAGACATACAAATAATGAAGACAAACAACTAGTAATATGATTGGATTTTTACTGAATAATGAGAACATAATTCAACAATTTTCCTTCCATAAGTAGCATGTGTTTATTTTCAAAGTCTGTAAAGAGCATGTTTAATAATTTTGATGGCGTTCTTCAAAAGTTATAAGAAAATTTTAATCCATATTTTTAACTACATTTTTGACATGAATACAAAAGGGAAATTTAAATATAGTCTTTATACTTTCTAATTCTGGCTAGAATTTTATTAATAACTCTCACAATATGAGGGCAAAAAAATTGGACTTTAAGCATTCACAGACTAAAATTTCATTTAACTATGAGGTAACCACAATAAAGATATTCTTATATTAAAAAAAAAATAAAATGCTGGCCAATGCTAAAGATAAGTGCTAAAATTATTTACATTATGCCATGTTACTTTTTTAAATTAAAAATAAAAATAGCAATGACATTATGCATTTTTGTTATGAATAGTATAGTTGTATAAATGTTGACAAAAAACATGTCATAAAATTGTCACATTATGCCCTATGCTTCTTGCCATCCACAAGCAACATGTATTTTAGGCATTATTAAAAAATAAGATAGTATACATTTACAAGTCCCAAAACACAATAATTATTGATCAGAACTTTATATTGCTAAGCTATTAAATGGCAAATATCAGGAGGATCCAATTTTACTCCATTAGATTTTAACTGCAAATTGAACAAGTTTGTTTCAAGTAGGCACAACTTTCCTGGTTCAAAATGCTATGTAAACATATCTAATGTTTGAAAACTAAGAAAGCCATCACATATGATTTTGACTTGTTGGACAGTATTTTAAATTTGTCTTTGCCTTAAATTTTTTAAACTCTACCAATGAGAACAAATAGGAATTAATTGGATGAACAATCACGAGTTACATTTAAGAAGCACTCTTAATTTTACTTAATAAATATAATTAAAAAAAAAAAAAAAGGTACAACAGAACACAACATTGAGGTTGTTTCACCTTTATTAAAATTAGATGTAGACATAAATTTTATGGCTAAAATAATTTTTTTAAATGTCAATTTTAAAAATTCTAAATATTACATCCTTTCTGTACTCAACTTCCTGTAATAACTTTTAGTATGTTTTTATATTAAAACAAGTTGTATAATGGCAAAATATTTTTTGACCAGTTATGAAAAAAAGAACACTGATTTTGTCATAAACTTTCCTATTCATTGCACTATAAATAAATCTAAAATTTCCATTTATTTGGATCAAGAAAGTATCTTATCTTATTTTATATCAAATATACCAATACATTGACAATCAAAATTTGGTTCTCTGACCTTTCTTCTCCAGACTACTAAAACCTTAACAAATTTAATAGCAAACAAAGGGTAGCTTATCAATGGTTCGTCCCAAGGCCAAATTTTGTAAGGAACAGTTCATAGGTTTAGGTAAAAAATATATATTCATTTTTCATTACTTTTCAAAGGAACCTTAAAGATGTGAAAAGTTTATCAATGTTGACAGCAAAACCAGCTTAACAATATATATATAAATATATATAAATATATATATATATATATATATATATATA
>CAXITT010000004.1:291815-306574 GCA_964033795.1 Lymnaea stagnalis | reverse complement strand
GGGGGGGGGGCACACAGCTGTTCTCCCCCTCCCCCCCCCCCCCCCCCCCTTTGCAGGAGCCCATGTCTCGGAACGAAATAAAATGCTACAGCTCTGAGATTTCCTTGGATTTGTAAACAAACTTTCCTATTGTGTTGCCGCCAATCAAGCACTCAGCACACGGCCACACTATGAAGATACGATTGGGTGGCACACGCTCACAGGGTCGGACAGGACGTCTTACTATCAGTTGGCTGTTGGGCTATCACCGTGTTTGCATCCAGACGTTTATGTCAGTCCATACACGTCAACTGGTTTCGGATATACAGACATTGATCCAATTGAAACGTCCTGACTAGCCAAGACGTTGAATGCGTACTCATAAATAGAATATCAGAAACATATCAATGTTTGCCGGGCTCGCTGTACCAAACATGTAAACACAACAGCTACGCCCAAGTATTTTTTCTTCTTTCTTTTAGATCATGGGGAATGTTTTTTGCTTTGGGGGGGGGGGGGGTGTTTTTCTTTTTTTTTTTGGATTCTGGGGAGATGTTTTTGGTTGGGGGGGGGGGGGGGTGTTTGCCTGACAGAAGTGACTTCACTGTCATTTTCTACCACCACCCCACAACTTAAAGACAGATTTACACAAACTGCACCAAAAAAAAAATGTTGAAAAGCCCTTATTCTTTCGGGCAAATGAAAAATTCTGCGCATTTCCTGATTACTTAGACCAGCAGTTCTAAATCAGGATAGTATGGATTTTACTGATGAGGAGTACGGAGGGTAAGTGAAGTCACTAAAGAGGTACGTGAAGATGCAAAGGGGAGTGTGAAGCTGCTAAGGTGGCACGTGAAGGTGCTCAGGAGGCAAGTGAAGGTGCTCAGGGACACGTGAAGCTGCTTAGGGGGCACGTGAAGGTGCTCAGGGGCACGTGAAGCTGCTAAGGGGGCACGTGAAGGTGCTAAGGGGGCACGTGAAGGTGCTCAGGGGGCAGGTGAAGGTGCTCAGGGGCACGTGAAGCTGCTTAGGGGGCACGTGAAGGTGCTCAGGGGTACGTGAAGCTGCTAAGGGGGCACGTGAAGGTGCTAAGGGGGCAAGTGAAGGTGCTCAGGGGCACGTGAAGCTGCTAAGGGGGCACGTGAAGGTTCTGAGGGGGCACTTGAAGGTGCTAAGGGGGCACGTGAAGCTGCTAAAGGTGTATGTGAGGCCACTAATTTATGTGAAGCTTCTAGGTCAGTCTTTCCCAACGTGAGGCCCACGCCCCACAGGGGGGCAATTTGATTGTTTAGGCAATTAGAAATTGTGCTGTCTAGAATTTGAAAACCAACCGTCTACTATGATTAAACTGGTATTGTGAAAAAAAGAGCAACAATAAAGTCTTTATTTACTGCTCATACTGCAACTGTCAATCATTCTCTTCAGGTTGGTTATGAAATTTTCTTTCTCATCGCTAAACCTGGGAAAAATCATACTATAGGAGAAAATTTAATCAAACCATGAATATCAGCATTTCTTAAAACGGATCTGGAAAAAGATGAAAAATGATGTGAAAGCTATGCCACCCAGTAACAATACTGTTAGCAGAAGAATAAACGAAAGGAGTGAAGATATTAAAATATACCTTGTTAAAAAGCTGAAAACAATAAAATGTTCATTGAGAGACACTGAGGCTGCATTGATGACTTACGTAAGATACAATGATGAAGGGCATTTCTCTGAAGGAATGTTGTTCTGTAAATCATTAGAAAGCACCACTACCGCCAAAGAAAAAAGGAATACTTAGTATCAGCCATATACCAATGAAAAATATGACATCTTGTGCTGCAGATGGGGCTACTAATAAGAAAAATGGCTGCTACTAAAAAGAAAAATGGCGGCTAAAATTGATGAAAGTTGATGATTTAATCCAGAAATGCTACTTGTGCATTGTGTTATTCATAGGGACAAATTAGTAGCTGCAAACTAAATGAAGCGCTAAATTGCTTGATATAGTCATATCAATTCTATTAAAGCTAATGCGAAATGCGAACGTATCTTCAAGCTATTATGTGAAGAACAAAATGCACACTGAAGTAAGATGGCTTTGGAAGAGGAATTGCTTTAGAAGTTTTATGGAACTATTTGATACTTAGGCGATTTTTTTACAAGTGACAAACCTGATATGAAGTATCTGTTAATGGTCGATGGTAAAGCATTTGTGACTTATTTAGCCAATATCTTTTTTAAAGAACTAAATAAATTAAATAACAAATTTCAGGGAAGAAATAAAACTCTTGTCGATGCAAAAGCAGAAAAATATTTTCAACAAAATTTTTGAAAAGTTTCATTGGCTCCAAAAATGTGAAGGGCCTGATACCGCTATACTTGTTATTGTCGATCATCTGAGAATCATATCGGCTGATTTAGAAAGAAATATTTTATGATTTGAAAATAATTGATTTTCCAACTTGGAAAATGTTAGTGGATTGTTCTGATATTTCAAATATGCAATACCAAGAAGAGCTCGCAGAAATGCAAAATGATGAGTCAGTTAAAACCTTATTTAATATAAAAGAAGCGAAGACATGGCTTTGTGAGGAAACAGAAATCAAATATACCAATTCGACCAAATGTGCAAGAAAACTATTGTTGCCGTTTTCCATCTTCATATTTAGCTGGATGCGGATTTAGTTCCATAAAGGATTTGTTGCAAAAGAAAAAAAAAAGAAAGAAAAAAGAAATGGGCTGTCTGTTAGAACACAGCAGGGAGACAAGAGACTGAATCTAACTAAATTGGAACCTAACATAAAATCTTTTTGCAGCAAACATCAAGTACAAACATCTCACTAAATTCAAATAATAAATAATCACTAATAATGAAAATAATATAGAAAAAATCTTTCCTTATTGTTATTTTGTAATTTAGTTTCAGTTCTTCATTATATGTTCTGAAAGTTTACTGACTATGTTTCCTTGCCGAGTTTCTAGTGATTTCTGCCTAAAACCTATCATTTCAGTTTCTTAAGTGAACAAACCTTTTTTACATTAAAAATTATGTTTATGATACATGGGGGGCATACGAATTTTAGAACTGCTTAGGTGGGGCATGGCACAAAACAGGTTGGGAAACGCTGCTCTAGGCGCAACACGTATATTATTGAAAATGTCACAATATGAAGTGACAGGGGGGCCCAGCCTAAATGACGCACCATTGTAAGGCCAAGTGGTACAATCATTAAAAACTGTTGAGAACTGCTGGTTCAGATGGCGACAAAATAGCCCGTGGTTCGGATAGATTGTTACTTTTAAAAACCTGCCTTGGGACGTGTGAAGACGCGAAGGTTTGAGACTAGCTGCCCCTTAACGCGTAGAGCTGCACTAATTGCAAGGCGATGATTAAAAAAATTCTCGGGCCAACTACGTGGGCGGGAAAAAGTCCTGTCATACCTCGCGAGTTCGTCAAGGGTCAAAGGTTGCCGTAGGGGTCAATGAGGTCTGAATGGTTCTCTCCACCGTGGGACGGCACCAAGGCTGTACAACGACTGACCGCTGATTAAATCAAGTGCCGCCACGCCTGTGCCGCCTGGTTCAAAGGCGAGTTAAGGACATGACGTCATAGGGAGGTTTTATGCGAACCCCCCCCCCCCCCTTTTTTTATTTCCATAACACTTATTCAAGGAAAATGTTCTCACGGCTGTGATATGGCCGGTGTTACAGCCGTACTGTCGCTAGAGGTCTACTGTCGGGAAAATTCAGTGGATGTCAAGGTGAATGACCAGCTGTCACGTGACAGTCCGCTCCGCTGGTAAGTTGATATTTAAAGGTTGAATGTATGAACTTTGGGCGGATAATCTAATACCTTCTTATAGATATTATTTGTAATATACTCTCAATACCAAATACGCTGATGAGGAAGCAGTCCATTAGCAAGCAGTCCACGAGTCACACCAGAAGCTTAATATATATAACTCATTATAACAAACCTATTAATATATGTCTGCACATTATAACAAACCTAGTAATATATGTCTGCACATTATAACAACCCTATTAATATATGTCTGCACATTATAACAACCCTATTAATAAATGTCCTCTCCATATTACACAAACCAGAGGTGCGGCGGTAGTAGATAATCTGGAGATCATTCAATCTTAAATCTTGGGCAAAATTAACTCTTATAACAAAACTACGTTATTGGTTGAATGCTTCATCAAATTAGCCACAAGCATTCGATAATATTATGGAACATTTGATCGCGTGAAATGAGCATTAGTCAGTAAATAATGTATTTGACCGTGAGATTGTTCACAATAAACCTGAATAAGTTACAAAGTATATTAAAACGATTTCGTTTGTTACTAAATGTATATAAGGTAAATTAATTGCAAGGGCAACTTTTCCTTACCCCACTCCCCACCTCCTCAACATTAAAAAAAAATATTTTTTTTTGACTGGATCCGCCCACGCCAAGAAGCTTCAGATCCTCGCCAGGATAGTTTTTTTTTTTTTTTAAATACAAATTTTGAATTTTCACAAAGCTGAACGTGTACAGCAGTGGTTCTCAACTTTCCTAATGCCTAAAAAAAATATTTTTTTTTGATAGGATCCGCCCACGCCAAGAAGCTTCAGATCCTCGCCAGGATAGTTTTTTTTTTTTTTTTTAAATACAAATTTTGAATTTTCCCAAAGCTGAACGTGTACAGCAGTGGTTCTCAACTTTCCTAATGCCGCGACCCGTTAACACAGTTCCTCATGTTGTGGTGACCTCTCAACCCTAAAATTATTTTCTTTGCTACTTCATAAATACATGTGTTTTGCGATGGTCTTAGGAGACCCCTGTGTAAAACATGTGTTTTGCGATGGTCTTAGGAGACCCCTGTGTAAGGAGTCGCGACACCCACAGGTTGAGAAACACTGGCGTACAGGAAGTTATCCACCAATGTTGTACAGATATGATTCCTGATAATTGATCACGCCTAAAGATATGTCGGTATTTCTGGAGCAGAGCTTATATATCGGCATAACATGATCTGTAATAAATCGATTTTAAAAGTATGGAGGATCGATTTTTTTTCTCTATGGCACTTTGTAAGCGGTGTCCGATAGTTTCAGTTGTTTGCCGTTGATGTTTGGGCCAACAATCTCTCCGGCCATCTTGACTTTTAGACCAGTATTTACACACACACACACACACGTACATCAAATTTTCAACAACAACAAAAAAATACGTGCTCTAATTTTGATTCGGCTCCATTCCGATGACGCAATGTACGTATTTAAAAAAAAAAAATTAAGTGCAGTGAAACAAATTTGTGGAAAGACTTGAGACCTTTGTTATTGTTGACGTTGTTCAAGGGACAGTTTAATCTATCGACCTGCCAGCATTGCAGCCTGGTCCCGGAAACTCTAGCGCAGGCTTGCAGAACTCAAAATGTAAGGCGGGCCGTAATACTTTATGAAAAGAAAAACTTGTGTGGGCCTAAAGAAAATCGAACAGGTGGGAAAGCTATTAAGAAAATAATAATAAAAGGTTATTTTGTTATTTCGCGGGCCTCAAGGCGGGTGCTGGCGGGCTGTATGTTGTGCAGGCCTGCTCTAGTTCATCTGTTGACCGAATGTCCCACACTGGAGGTTTCGGGGTGGGGGGGGGGGCAAGGGCGGCTGGAGAGCCCAAAGTGAGGACTACGTTGTATGGCTGAGCTCAGCAGATGGAGCTGGTAGCCAATGTACTAGCCGGGGTCATAAGAGAGTAATCTCAGAGTCTCAGACCCTCGCCAGAATACGTGCGTTTGTTTGTTTTTTTTTTTAAATGTAGTTAGTTAGTTTTGCATGTCGAAAATGTATCTATGTCCTTACAACCCGGTGATTCGAAAACTTTGTTTCTTTCTTTTTTTTTTTTTTTTTTTGTGCGAGATAAAATTTTAAGAGACGATAGGTATTCAGTTTTTTTTATGTAGATTTGAACACAATACACCAGAACGGAAACACAAGCTTGTATATAAACAACAAAACAAAAGTCTAACACATATAACAAAAACAANAAAAAAAAAAAAAAAATACCCCCCCCCCCCCCCAAATTTTTCTATAAGATAGTAAAGCTGGAGTAGGAACGTGACCTACTTTGGCAATCAGAGGTCTGACTCCACGACTTTGGCAATCAGAGGTCTGACTCCACGACTTTGGCAATCAGAGGTCTGACTCCACGACTTTGGCAATCAGAGGTCTGACTCCACGACTTTGGCAATCAGAGGTCTGACTCCACGACTCATGAACCTAAAATATTGTTAAGAAAGGATATATTGATGAACTTATGGTATTTAAACTTAACGGCTACCCCAGTGAATACCTAACAATGGCTACCCCCGTGAATACCAAACAATGGTTACCTCAGGGAATAACTAACAATGGCTAACCCGATGAATACCTAACAATGGCTACCCCAGGGAACACCTAACAATGGCTACCTAAATGAATGCCTAACAATGGCTACCCCGGTGAATACCTAACAATGGCTATCCAAGTGAATATCTAGCAATGGCTACCCAAAATGAATACCTAACAATGGCTACCTCAGGGAATACCTAACAATGGCTAACCCGATGAATACCCAACAATGGCTACCCCAGGGAAACCTAACAATGGCTACCTAAATGAATGCCTAACAATGGCTACCCTGGTGAATACCTAACAATGGCTATCCAAATGAATACCTAACAATGGTTACTCACATGAATACCTAACAATGCCAGGTAAAGCAAAGAAAGAAGAGAAAAAAAAAATGAACCAAAGTTTGAAGTCCACTCTGCATTCCAGACAAAAGACAAGGTACCCAGACATTCTCGCGAATGTCAATCAGGACAGATGGGGCCTAAGTGGGCCATGACATGCTCGAGAGCCTTGTGACGCTAAGTTGTTTCATTCACAGGCGTATCTAGCATCTCCGAGGCACGTCAGGCCTAGAACCAGACCCTGGGGTTTTCCTCTCTATTATTATTGTGATGCCCTTGTTCTTTGCACTCGAACGAACGACTCGGAGATGTGTCAGTTATCTCCACCTTGATTAGCCAAACAATGCAGCAATCAGGACAACAGAGTTACAAAACTGAGAAGTGGATACTACAGGGAATTGCGGTATAAGGAACAAAAAATGTTTTCTTTAGGGTAACATTCCGATCGGAAGTTTCACGTGATAAAAAATAGAAATAGAAAGTCGAATTATATGACGGTTTAATTTTGTTTAAGTGAATTTTTAAAAAAATCTATTTCTCCCGGTGTTTCTGAATTGTTGAAGACGACATTTTTAATCAGCAGACTTGAGGGGCACACATGAGAGGTTTGGGAAAAGATTTAAACGTCTAGCGGGCTTTTTTTTATTAAAGTTTGAACAAATTCTTTTAGATTTCATCTTTTCTTAACTTTAGTTTGGCTAAATGATTAAAATAAACTAATTTAAAATGAAAATATTTACGCAATAAGTTTCGATATTTACTGAAAACAACATTTGTCAGATGACCACTTGCAATGATGTCTATTTGCAATGATGTCTACTTGAAACGATGCCTATTTGAAAATAAATGATGTCTATTTGAAATGGTGTTTATATGAAATGATGTATATTTGAAATGAAATCTATGTGAAATGATGTCTATTTGAAATGTCTTGACGACCAATCTGGAGAATAGCAAGCAAACTCAAATGCTGGTGATGAACTTCTCAAAGGCATTTGACCGTATCATTCATAATTTTTCAATTGCACAGAGTTATGGGATCCAAGGCACTACCAAAACCGATGCCATGGAGTAGTTGTAGACGGCACAACCTCCTCCTTTTTCAGTGTTAAGTAAAGGGGTCCCACATGGCTCGGTGCTAGGCCCCTGTTTGTTCCTAGCATATATCAATGACCAGCCCGAGAAGCTGACCCCCCAAGCAAGAATTTTTGCAGACGACACGGCGATGTACAGGACAATCGCTAAAAGTACTGACCTGGACCAGCTACAACAGGACCTCCAGATGAGTGGGAGATCAGCTGGGACACGGAATTTCATCCGGTCAAGTGCCAGACCCTGCGAGTCTCCAGAAGCAGAACCCCTCTACACCACACTACGAATTGCATGACCATATTCTTGAGCCAGTTTCCTCCGTAAGGTACCTCGGTGTTACAATTCAAAGAGAGGTCCGCGTGGACGAGCACATTAATAATGTGTGCAATCGGGCAAACAAGACCCTGGGGTTCTTAAGGCGAAATAGAAGGATCGACAACTCCAGCGTGAAAGAAAATCCCTATAAAGCTTTTGTCAGGCAGCTTTTGGATTACGTATCTTCATTTTGGGACCCATTCACCCAGAAGAGCATCGATAACTTAGAGGCAGTCCAGCGACGGCAAGCACGCATTGTCCTGAGCCCCTACAGAAACACCTCAAGTGTTGGCAGCATGCTGGACACACTGGGCTGGTCACAACTGGAGGAACGACGACGACTATCAAGGCCCTCCATGATGTACAAGATAAAAATATGGGCTGGTCCACTGCTCCAGCATTAAACAGAAACTCGTCCCTCTCCCCCCTAGACAGTGACGAGGTTATGACAGGCAGTTCCGGCTCATAACAGCAAGAACGCAGTAAAGGAACTTCTCAGTCCTGTCAAAGACAATCAGGGACCGGAACAAGGTTCCAAAAGAAACAGTTGAGGCGACAACACGTGACACATTTGCGTCTATTGCCTTCTGTCTTCCAACCCCCAGTTGTTAATATGAATGAGTAGTTGAGAGGTCTCCCAAGCTAACTGCACTGCCGGTTGATACTGAGTTCATATTGTTAGATGTTTGATGGATATAAGGTTCGAGATTCAATTTAATTTTCATGTTATAAATGGTGGAATCTTTTCAGGTGATAAACCTCCGCCACCTACCCCCTCCCACACCCTCTCTCCCTATTTAAAAAAAAAAAAAAAAAAAAAAAAATTTTCAAAAAAAAAAAAAAAAAAAAAAAAAACTTTTCAGGAGAATCAATAAATTTTTTTGTTTAAAGATTCAATATCAGAATTAATTCATATCAAGACAGATAATTGAGATACTTACGATAAATTAATTAAAAAAAACAACAACAACAAAATATAGCAACTTAAAAGAAAACAATATAGAGACATAGTCCTTTTAACTTAATTTATCAAATTCAATAGAGTTTCTTTCCTTTCCAGCTTTCTGTACAATTCAATAAATGCATATTTTGGTTTGGAAATAACATTGAAATGGTTTTATATCTCTGGTTGGCTACAGTGCTAAATCTTTGCGTAGCACACAGCCTTGTTTCAAGTGGGGTTTTGACCCATTTCAGAAGGTGGCGTCTCAATTTTAAACCGATCCAAAGAATAGATGAAGTCATGATAACGTTTCAAAAGAGAAATTGAACAACTGTGCAAACATGTGAAGAAAACAAGTCCCCAGACATCCTCTGGATTAATATGGAATGATGGATCTTTAAAACCTTTGATCGTTTTGATATCTACTTCTTAAACCACAAAAGCCACGAAGACGTCGCTATAAATAGACATTAGTAAATAATTAGAGGGGGATCTTGAGGATGTTACACAGCCGAAAAAGAACTATTTATAAACACAACAAAGAAACAGTTTAAAGTTAACCCCAATTTTTATGTCTCCCTCGATGAATACACCGAACACCCTAAACTGCTCAGACTTGAAACTATTTATTCATTATTTTCTCATTTAGTCCACCCAATTCGAGATACATTGCACCAAAATCTGGGCTAACTCCAGTTTTCGATTGGTCTGCTTTTGGTTACAGAGGAATGTGGGCTAAAGACGTGCCGCTATTCAACCTGTGGCACATTGTGGGCAGGGTTCAGAGGTCACATCAAAGGCTGATAACACGACGGTGCCCTGTCACAAAGCTGTTGGCAAGCTGTTTAGGTGGGGGTAAGATGGCGTTTAATTGCATTCTTGCGCCGCAAAGCGCGCCCCGATGTGGCGCGGAAGCGCTTCAAAGGCCATAAAATATTCAAAACAATCAGATTCGACGGGAACTTCAGAGACGTCCATGCTTTGAACGTCATGCCACAGAGACGTCCATACTTTGAACGTCATGCCACACTTGTAAACAACGGCGGTAATTGACTTTACCGTATTCCGGAAATTTCTTTTCGGGTAGGGGTGGGTGGAGTAATACGTAAATGAAAACAAAAAGAAATTGATCAACTTCCAAGTTCATTTGATTCGTCCCACGAGGACTGCCATGTTGGACTCTGTTGGTTTGGGGTTAGCGCACATATTTGATGATAGTAAATATTGTTATTTCAACGTTTAAATTAATTATTTTATTTAAAAACAAATCCTCAGCACACCTTTCTTGTATTAAAAATAATAAATCCTTTATTTTGGTGACAAGTAGCAATAGCGTAAAGGTCTCAACCACTAGATGCATTTCGGCACGCTTTAGATCAGCGGTTCTCAACCTGAGGGTCGTGACCCCTTGGGGGGGGGGGTCGAACGACACTATCCCAGGGGTCGCCTAAGACCATCGGAAAACACATACTCTATGGTTATGTAGCAGCAACGAAAATAATTTTGTGTTTGTGGGTCGCCACAACATGAGGAACTTTATTGAATGGTCGCGGTATTTGGAATGTCGAGAACTACTGCTTTAGATGGCGAGGTTTTCACCATTGTGAAGGAAGTGGTGAGGCAGACCGAAGCCCTAATTGGGCTGTAGCGCCACAGGGATGGATGGACAGATCTCCCAAAGAATCAAACATTCTTTGAAAAATAAATGCTACTTTTATTAATTATAAACATAACGAATTTGCCTACAAAATCTCAACACTTATCCCGGATTGGCCTAAAATTCATCACATTTTCTGAGCGAAAGCAAAGTCAGCCCAGCAACATTTCGTCTAACAGACATTGGCGAGCAGATCCATCGTATTATCTCACCCTAGGTTCGTCAGTGATAAGCGGAGTGGGTGTGGGTGACATGGTAGGTGCTTTGTTTCACAAAAAAAGGAGGTTCACGTCAGTTGCGCCTTACACGCAGTGCTATGGTAAATACAAGCTGCGCCACGGGCAATGCCTGAAATAAGGCACCCCTGGAATCAGGCACCCCTGGAGCCAGGCACCCATGGAATCAGACACCCCTTTCCCACCGTAATCATATAGTAGTAAACATTTTGAAATAAGGCACCCCTGGAATCAGGCACCCCTGGAGCCAGGCACCCATGGAATCAGACACCCCTTTCCCACTGTAATCATATAGTAGTACACATTTTAAAAATATTAATACACATATTAAGCACAAACAATGAAGAAGTTTTTGGCATCCTTCGTGATGACGCCTGGGACCGGTGCCTATTCCGCACGGCCCTTTCTGCTAGGCTCTATATCCTGATGACGCCTGGGACCGGTGCCTATTCCGAACGGCCCTTTCTGCTAGGCTCTATATCCTCATGACGCCTGGGACCGGTGCCTATTCCGCACGGCCCTTTCTGCTAGGCTCTATATCCTGATGACGCCTGGGACCGGTGCCTATTCCGCACGGCCCTTTCTGCTAGGCTCAACCACTAAACAAAATAATTGAANGACACCATGATATATCGTTAGTGCCGGATTTCTGAACCCTCCACTTTTCTCCACCACGCACATTGAGAGAGGTCGAAGACCTCGCTTTGTCTTAAGATCACACACCAAAAAAAAAATAAAAAAATTAGAACTTTTGCCAAATGTATTTATATTTAGACAATGCATCTAGCTTCCTTTCCAAATTTAAAGCATTTAGGAAATCAAGGTACCGCCAAGCTTAAGTTTGAAATCATCTTTAGATCCAATGATATCGCTGCTTGCTGGCACACTGCTCTACTTTTTAACTCTGATGATAACAAGTGCTTGGAAACTGCTCTAATTTATAGAATCGCTAGATCTAAATGATATTCCACAGCAATGGTTCTCCACTATAAAACATTTTTACATCATATTTTTATTACAGTTTTTTTTTAAACTTAGAGTTGCCATATTTCTTTCTTTCGCAGGTAACATTTATAACCGTTATTTTGCAGAGGCGTCTTCCCCCCCCCCCCCTTTTTTTTTTAGCAATGGAAACCAACCCCTCTCCACTCCTAGACCTTGGACTTGGTAATTATTGAACTGTCGATCATGCCAGTCATGGTAGTGGTGGTTAATTCAAGAGGTCAGTCTGAAAATTAGTTATACAAAAATATAAATTAAAAAAAAATAATTGCAAGAACATTTATAAAATAGACTAACTCAGATAGGCCGCAACTGCTTGCTCCCTCCACTCCCCCACCCATGTGTAGGCGCCTCTGCTTTGAGGTTGTTCACTATCTTCTCCTGCAGGTCGTCATTATACGCGTAATTCCATTAAGGGCTGCAGCGTCTGATCGTCAAAGCCACCAGAAAATGATAACAGATAAACCACTGGAAGCTGATTTCCATGCGATGCGTAATACATTGGGCAATGAGCACACTTCTCTCTAATATCAAGTAGGTGGGTCGATCAGGTGGGTGGGTGGATGGATCAGATGGGTGGATGGATCAGATGGATGGATGAATCAAGTGGATGGATGGATCAGTGAGTGGATGGATCTTTGGTTGGATGGATCTTTGGTTGGGTCGATCAGGTGGGTGGATGGATCAGATGGATGGATGGATCAAGTGAGTGGATGGATCAAGTGAGTGGATGGATCAAGTGGGTGGATGGATAAAGTGAGTGGATGGATCAAGTGGATGGATGGATCAAGTGAGTGGATGGATCAGATGGATGGATGGATCAAGTGAGTGTATGGATCAGATGGATGGATGGATCAAGTCGATGGATGGATCAGATGGATGGATGGATCAAGTGGATGGATGGATCAAGTGAGTGGATGGATCAAGTGAGTGGATGGATCAGGTGAGTGGATAGATCAAGTGGATGGATGGATCAAGTGAGTGGATGGATCAAGTGAGTGGATGGATCAAGTGAGGGGATGGATCAAGTGGATGGATGGTGTTTCAAACTCTTACAACCCAGACAATGGTAGTTTCAAACTCTTACAACCCAGACAATGGTAGTTTCAAACTCTTAAAACCCAGACAATGGTAGTTTCGAACTCTTACAACCCAGACAATGGTAGTTACAAACATGGGCGCCCGCAGCAAACTTTCTAGGGGGGGGGGGCAAAAAATCGATTAACTTTCCAGGGGGGGGGCAAAATTTTTTTAGTAATGTTTTAATGTAGTTTTAATTTACTGTAGCGTATTTGTATGGTGAACGAACGGACAGGACATCAGCTTAGTTACTTTCTCTTTATTTTCGCTTTACTTTAATACATTTTTTGTCTAAAATTTTCTTATCCAATCAATCCCCTGCGTGCGCCCATGGTTACAAACTCTTACAACCCAGACAATGGTAGTTACAAACTCTTTCAACCTAGACAGCGGTCGTACTAAACTGTCTCAATAAGAACCCAGGGCGACGGGTGGTGCAAGTAATGTTGACATCACAGTTTAACAAAAAAAACAAAAAAAAAGTATGTGTCATTAATCCAAAGCTTGTCTGGGGGCGCTTTGCCTGAAAAGGTTGGAACCTCTGATCGCTGTTATGATAACAGCTGTGTACAGCTATGAGATATCAAAATCTAATATATCAGCTGAAAACAGGTTGGGGGGGGGGGACACCATGATATATCGTTAGTGCCGGATTTCTGAACCCTCCACTTTTCTCCACCACGCACATTGAGAGAGGTCGAAGACCTCGCTTTGTCTTAAGATCACACACCAAAAAAAAAATAAAAAAATTAGAACTTTTGCCAAATGTATTTATATTTAGACAATGCATCTAGCTTCCTTTCCAAATTTAAAGCATTTAGGAAATCAAGGTACCGCCAAGCTTAAGTTTGAAATCATCTTTAGATCCAATGATATCGCTGCTTGCTGGCACACTGCTCTACTTTTTAACTCTGATGATAACAAGTGCTTGGAAACTGCTCTAATTTATAGAATCGCTAGATCTAAATGATATTCCACAGCAATGGTTCTCCACTATAAAACATTTTTACATCATATTTTTATTACGGTTTTTTTTTAAACTTAGAGTTGCCAGATTGCTGTCGTGCGCAGGTAACAGTTATAACCGTTATTTTGCAGAGGCGTCTACACCCCCCCCCCCTTTTTTTTTTAGCAATGGAAACCAACCCCTCTCCACTCCTAGACCTTGGACTTGGTAATTATTGAACTGTCGATCATGCCAGTCATGGTAGTGGTGGTTAATTCAAGAGGTCAGTCTGAAAATTAGTTATACAAAAATATAAATTAAAAAAAAATAATTGCAAGAACATTTATAAAATAGACTAACTCAGATAGGCCGCAACTGCTTGCTCCCTCCACTCCCCCACCCATGTGTAGGCGCCTCTGCTTTGAGGTTGTTCACTATCTTCTCCTGCAGGTCGTCATTATACGCGTAATTCCATTAAGGGCTGCAGCGTCTGATCGTCAAAGCCACCAGAAAATGATAACAGATAAACCACTGGAAGCTGATTTCCATGCGATGCGTAATACATTGGGCAATGAGCACACTTCTCTCTAATATCAAGTAGGTGGGTCGATCAGGTGGGTGGGTGGATGGATCAGATGGGTGGATGGATCAGATGGATGGATGAATCAAGTGGATGGATGGATCAGTGAGTGGATGGATCTTTGGTTGGATGGATCTTTGGTTGGGTCGATCAGGTGGGTGGATGGATCAGATGGATGGATGGATCAAGTGAGTGGATGGATCAAGTGAGTGGAT
>CAXITT010000004.1:272312-282380 GCA_964033795.1 Lymnaea stagnalis | reverse complement strand
AAAAGGGAAATCGGGGGGGGGGGGGGGGGGGGAAATCACATCGGCACTCTGGACATGGGATTTGTTTCGGTGAATTGTATTGAACTTCTGATCATTAGGAATTAGAATTAAGATTGCACTCGTAATAGAACACGTACAAATAAATATTTAGAAGTAAGAGTGTGCTAATGAAAGAACACGTGCAAATACATATTTAGAAGTAAGATTGTGCTCATGAAAGAACACACACAAATAAATATTTAGAAGTAAGATTGTGCTCATGAAAGAACACACACAAATAAATATTTAGAAGTAAAATTTTGCTCATGAAAGAACACCTACAAATAAATATTTAGAAGTAAGATTGTGCTCATGAAAGAACACCAATAAATAAATATTTAGAAGTAAGATTGTGCTCATGAAAGAACACACACAAATAAATATTTAGAAGTAAGATTATGCTCATGAAAGAACACAAAAAAAAATATTTAGACGTAAGATTGTGCTCATGAAAGAACACACACAAATAAATATTTAGAAGTAAAATTTTGCTCATGAAAGAACACCTACAAATAAATATTTAGAAGTAAGATTGTGCTCATGAAAGAACACACACAAATAAATATTTAGAAGTAAGATTGTGCTCATGAAAGAACACACACAAATAAATATTTAGAAGTAAGATTGTGCTCATGAAAGAACACCTACAAATAAATATTTAGAAGTAAGATTGTGCTCATGAAAGAACACCTACAAATAAATATTTAGAAGTAAGATTGTGCTCATGAAAGAACACACACAAATAAATATTTACAAGTAAGATTGTGCTCATGAAAGAACACACACAAATAAATATTTAGAAGTAAGATTGTGCTCATGAAAGAACATACACAAATAAATATTTAGAAGTAAGATTGTGCTCATGAAAGAACACCTACAAATAAATATTTAGAAGTAAGATTGTGCTCATGAAAGAACACACACAAATAAATATTTAGAAGTAAGATTGTGCTCATTAAAAAAAACACCTACAAATAAATATTTAGAAGTAAGATTGTGCTCATGAAAGAACACGTGCAAATAAATATTTAGAAGTAAGATTGTGCTGATGAAAGAACACACACATATAAATATTTAGAAGTAAGATTGTGCTCATGAAAGAACACACACAAATAAATATGTAAAATGGTGCTCATGAAAGAACACCTACAAATAAATATTTAGAAGTAAGATTGTGCTCATGAAAGAACACACACAAATAAATATTTAGAAGTAAGATTGTGCTCATGAAAGAACACACACAAATAAATATTTAGAAGTAAGATTTTGCTCATGAAAGAACACCTACAAATAAATATTTAGAAGTAAGATGGTGCTCATGAAAGAACACGTACAAATAAATATTTAGAAGTAAGATTGTGCTGATGAAAGAACACGTACAAATAAATAATAACTTCATAACACATACCTGCTTCTCTATTGTGTCTTGGATAAAAAGCAAACTAGGAGGTGGGTGCGAAGGAGGGGTGACCTTCCCGGCCCGGGGGGGGGGCACTTTTATAGTTAACAGTTTACAAGACAAACGTGGGGTGTGTGTCTCTGGTCAGGGAGCGCACTTACAAGACGTCGCCCCGGGGCGGCATTTAATCAAAATACCCTGCTGGTTCCTGCTATACTATACATGTATACTTCTTAAAATACGTTACGAGCTGTAAAATTCTAAACGGTGTATGGGGTCCGATCATGAAGGGGAAAAAAAAAGTATTTTCGGAGGAAAAGAGCATGATGCGTTGGTGCATATCATTTTCACTTTCGTATCCTTTGTGGTTGTCATGTTTGTGCTAAGTAATGATGGATCAGATGACGGTACCGCGAACTGAGAGTAAAGAAGTTATTCAGAGGAAAAGTATAATTTTTTTATTTATTTTTTTTAAATATAGTATTGGGTCAGTTTTAATGAACCCTCCTTAACGTACTGGAATCCAGTTTAGAAACAACAACGTGATTTTGGATCCAACCCAAAGTGATAAAAGTAGGCGGCAACCACGGGAAAGCTACTCTATTTTACAAAAAAAAAAATGGGAGCGTACCCCAATGGTTAGGAAGCCTTGACCTTGACCAAGCTGTAGCGCTTTCAATTACTCGAAACTGGCAGTTAATATATATATATATATATATATATATATATATATATATATCATTGTTAATATCCATGAGTGTTTTATTGATTATAAATCAAAATTTTTTATTATTGATTTAATTAATTGTATATTTCATTACACAAAGTAATTAGAACACATTTTCCTCTATGTGGCCCTTAGCTCATGGGCGGTTTGAATGAATATGTCTCGATAAAATGTAATAGATAGTGTTATTTATTTGGAAAAATTTCGCACCATCAACAACAATTTTACCCTTAAAGTATTTTTTACTTTAAGTAAATCACCTTTTCAGCCATTTATTTTCCTCTTGTGTCTTAAATCTCCAAGATTTAAAATGGGAGAAATTTACATGACTACTACTTTTTAAATTTTAGAACAACTTCTCCCGCCATATGTGACGGGTTAAAGCTAGCACTAAGAAACGAGTAGAAGCTAGCGCTAGGAAACGAGTAGAAGCTAGCGCTAGGAAACGAGTAGAAGCTAGCGCTAGGAAACGAGTAGAAGCTAGCGCTAGGAAACGAGTAGAAGCTAGCGCTAGGAAACGAGTAGAAGCTAGCGCTAGGAAACGAGTAGAAGCTAGCGCTAGGAAACGAGTAGAAGCTAGCGCTAGGAAACGAGTAGAAGCTAGCGCTAGGAGACGAGTAGAAGCTAGCGCTAGGAGACGAGTAGAAGCAAGTTGTGTGCGTCTCTTATTGCGGAATTTAACCTCGTTAGCTGCCTGTGAAATTGTTAACATTTAATCAACAGCCCACGCGTGTTACTATCAGCTTTTATTTTTAAATCTGTTTATTTTCAATGCTCATTTCCATAGTCTCTCCCCCCCCACCCCCCGAGTATTTCTCGTGTGAGTCATCCAATAATGAGTGTTATTGAAAAGGAACCATTTCAAAGGTATCACATGAGAAAAGGGAGCTTTGTAAGGGAAACGTCAATGAGATGGCGGTGTGGCACGTGAATAGACTCGCCCTTTGGGCATGTGTGGGCGAGGAGCGACTCATGGGTTCTTTTTTTGTACGTCGACTCTAACTCTAAGGAATAATACGTGGGCGTACAAGAGAGGTAACCGCCGAGATGATAGCGTCACAACATCAACTGCCCTCTCCAACATCCCGTTAACAGCAATGTCCCCACCCCCTGCAACATCCCGTTAACATCAACTTCCCCCCCTGCAACATCCCTTTAACATCAACTTCCCTCGGCAACATCCGGTACAGCAAACCCCCCCCTCCCCTGCAACATCCAGGTCTTAACATTGACTAACATCAACTTCCCCCCCGCAAACACCCTTTAACACCACCTTCCCTCGGCAACATCCGGTACAGCAAACCCCCCCCCCCTGCAACATCCAGGTCTTAACATTGACGTGACTGCAGGATGCAGAAGATTCTCAAATTTTTCATGACACCAGGCTTCGCCAAGAGGCTCTATGATTGATAGAGCCGAGCAGTTTACATCCCTATGGTTGCACAACCCTGTAGTAGGCCACCAAGCGTGCTGCTCAAAACTTTGACTTCATCCAAAGGACAAGAAATTCTGGGCTTTACAAAATGGCTCATCATCACCTCATCACCAGAAGTCATTCGACCTCACCCGACTAAGGTCGAGGACATCTCTTTGACCTGTGGGTTCGGAAGGTCATTCGAACCCTCGGTAATCTCGTTTCTGCTTTGATGCAAGTTCATCGACATCAAGACCGTCAGAAAAAAAAGTTTAACCGTAGTTTTAATTTAGCCCCTGAGTTCTCCCACCCCATCCTGCCACCCCAACCTACCACCCCAGCCCTACCACCCCATTATACTTGTAATTCCATCACATATTATCTTTCCTAAACAACACATTTAGGATTAACTTTATTATATGAAGGGTGAACGTAATATTTGAACAAAGCCATTTTAAGTAAAACAATGTTTTTTTTAAAAATTGTTTTTTTAAAATCCGTGACCTAGTCGTGACCTTGTCGTCTGCCAATCCAAAACACCATTGTTTTGACGTAAAATGTAATTATTTTTTTAAAAAGTAGTCTTATACAAGAACTGAGAAAGTCCGTGTCTCAGCGTCTCTACAACAAGACCACGTCTAACCTCATCCTGCCCTCGGGTCCGAATCATATCGACCTGTTCTTAGAGACCTAATTATAGCCGACAAGCCGCGAACAGACTGTCCTTCTTAAACTGCTCAGATGGTTTCGTCTAGACTGGTCTTAAATAGCCAAGGGTTTCCGGCCACAGAAGACCCGACAAATTGGGCCCTAAATGCCCTCTAATTGGCCTTGTGGGACTGGGTGACCCGGCAAGGGCCCTATATGCTTGTCGGAGATGTCCAAGTGAAACGTAGGTTTGTGGCGCACGTTTCCTCGGAAGTAAGATTGGCTTCAATTTGAGATCTTTCTAACACAGTTGTGGGAGCGAGTGACTTTGCCAATTTAAATCATGTACATAAGGGTGGACTGAAGAAATATCAGCGGTTGACAGCAGTAAAGTCAGCGGTTGACGGCAGTAAAGTCAGCGGTTGACGGCAGTAAAGTCAGCGGTTGACGGCAGTAAAGTCAGTGGTTGACGGCAGTAAAGTCAGTGGTTGACAACAGTAAAGTCAGCGGTTGACGGCAGTAAAGTCAGTGGTTGACGGCAGTAAAGTCAGTGGTTGACGGCAGTAAAGTCAGTGGTTGACAGCAGTAAAGTCAGTGGGTACCTTTTATAGCAGCGGTTCTCAACCTCTGAGTCGCGACCACTTATGGGGGTCGAACGACCCTTTCCCAGGAGTCGCCTAAGACCATCGGAAAACACATATACTCAACAGTTATGAAGAAGCAACAAAAATAATTTTGTGGTTGCGGGCATTAGGATGGCTGAGAGCCACCGCTTTATAGGGTACCTTTGAAGGGTACCGTAACCTACTTCAGATCAGCAGACAGAGCCACCGCTTTATAGGGTACCTTTGAAGGGTACCGTAACCTACTTCAGATCAGCAGACAGAGAGAAAAAAATATTTAAGGGAGCCCGACCAAATAAAGAAAATGCCCCTTGTACCAAATAATAGAGCTGTGCCCCGGACGTGCCCCGTGCGCCCACTAATAGACCTGTGCCCCTTGTACCAAATAATAGAGCTGTGCCCCGGACGTGCCCCGTGCGCCCACTAATAGACCTGTGCCCCTTGTACCGAATAATAGAGCTGTGCCCCAGACGTGAACGCCGCCAAGAAGTTCACAACACTCATAAATCGGGTTCGACCTAAAATAGCCACGGCCGTGAGCCTGGCCCACCACTCGTCTAGCCCGGGGAATCTTGTCAACATCAATGTTCTGTCAATAGCTCGATGTTGTCATGACATGTAAGGTCACTGACCGGTCACCGGACGCGTCAGGACTTAGGGGTGAGGCGAGCGGCCAGTGGGAAAATCAGCGAGGTAAGAATAACAAGCTCAAAAATGTGGACCACGTTTCGCCCCCCTAGACAAAACAAATTCATGCATTTCGTTGATGCATGTTTCTAACCTTTCAATAACGGTATTTAAAAATAATAATAATAATTAAAACAACCCATCACATTTTTTTTCTCTTATAAATCCTTAAAAAGTATTTTATTATTATTTAAATTAATATTCCAATGTCGTACCTCCTTTTACAGCACATATTTATTTCACAAAGTATTTCAGAAAGAAATTACGCACCAAGCGCACTTGCGACATATTTTAAAAAAAAAAGGATCTGATTTAGCGTACCGATTAAGAATTTAGTTGAAGAAATCAGTGTCATCATATTTCCTTCATCTCCCACCCCCCCCCTCCCCCCCCCCGGACCCCCCCCCCCAGAAAACTCATTTTTGTCTGGTTGGTGTGTGGGGGCTGAAAATGTGAAAGAATGTGCATTCATCGACAACGAGGTCTATGTGCCAAGCTTCAGCTCGATAGGTTCACGGGAAGTGGGTCACTTAGCCGTCCAAAGATTTTATCCACCCGGCCAGAAACACACGAACAAAAGCGAAGTAAATGTAAAGGATTCTTGACATCAAGTTAAGGGCGCGTAGAATATATCTAAAATTAAATCGAGAAGAATTCGTTGAAAAGAATTTGAAATACGATCTGAAGATGGCGTTAAAACATGTCCTGCATGTAAGGTCATCATAGGTGCTAAATGTGAGGCTGCAAGGACATCATAGGTGCTAAATGTGAGGCTGCAAGGACATCGTACATACTCAATGGAATGTCAACAGATTTAATTAATGCAAGGCGAAAGGTCTTCAAATATGCTTAATTTAAGGTCATCGCATGCCCTTAGTCAAGGTCATTAAGGTAACGCGACGCAGTCCATTGCTTGCTAGCATGTCAGGTGACGTAGTCCATTGCCACCGAACACGTCATGTGACGCAGTACATTGCCATAGCTCAAGTTTCCCCTAACCCCAGCGACGTAAGATTTCACAATTCTATTTCCCCGTCTTATCGTGGGAAAAAAAAAATAGCGTGCGTAACAAGCCATCGCTCTCTAGATTGCAACCTTCGGCTGAATGGGTCAGCGGGGAGACAGAAAGTATCTGTGGTTGGAGGCGCCATGCTTTATGCTATTTGTGTGTTCTAATTTTCCATTAAAAAAACCAAAACAAAAAACAACAACAACAACAAACAACAAGCAACAAGGCCAAAAAGGAAAACATTCTTGCTTGATACCAGATATCTCTTGCTAACAGTGATTCTGTTGTGTGCAGTGAGCGACCATCTTGGCGTTGGTTGCGATGTTTCCACGTGACGCGGACGTCAGGTCTAAGCACGGGGTCATGTGATTCTAAGTCCGTACATCAAGCAGAACCTCAAGGATGATTTTTTTTTTTAAATGGAAAGATGTCAAGTGAGATGTTGAAAGATGTCAAGTGAGATGTTGAAAGATGTCAAGTGAGATGTTGAAAGATGTCATATACGAGATGTCGGAAGTTGTCAAGTGAGATGTTGACAGTTAGCAAGTGAGATGTTAAAAGATGTCATACGAGATGTTGAAAGATGTCATACGAGATGTTGAAAGATGTCATACGAGATGTTGAAAGATGTCATACGAGATGTTGAAAGATGTCATACGAGATGTTGAAAGATGTCATACGAGATGTTGAAAGAGTCATACGAGATGTTGAAAGATGTCATACGAGATGTTGAAAGATGTCATACTTAACGGACGCACGGGAAGCCCAGGGCACTTTTAAATGTGACACGAGACGTCCAGTGACGTGATCTAAGAAGAAGGCTTACTTTAAGTTAGAAGATCACGTTCGCATTGGTGCAAGGGCTGGAGTGCAAGAAAGAGTGTCAGTCAGTGCAAGGGCTGGAGTGCAAGAAAGAGTGTCAGTCAGTGCAAGGGCTGGAGTGCAAGAAAGAGTGTCAGTCAGTGCAAGGGCTGGAGTGCAAGAAAGAGTGTCAGTCAGTGCAAGGGCTGGAGTGCAAGAAAGAGTGTCAGTCAGTGCAAGGGCTGGAGTGCAAGAAAGAGTGTCAGTCAGTGCAAGGGCTGGAGTGCAAGAAAGAGTGTCAGTCAGATCGTTGATTTGATTTTAAACGTCACTTTCAATAAAGTCTTTTCGGAGGCCTCCACATCATAAACATGATATTACTAATAACTGAAATGCAATAGATACTTTTTTTAAGCATCGTTTTCCAAATATGAGCCACACAATTTTACAAAGCATCTAAGTTTTGCTCCCTGTTGTCAATTTTTACAGATATGAGAACCATTTTTTCAAGATGTTTGTAAAAAAAATCTATGTTTTTTAAAAATGTTTTGTTGTCCTTGCTTACTTGGAAATCGCCCGAGTTTGTTGAACGTTAAATAATTTTGTGCAGCCGTGGGGCGAAAAGCCATTGACTGACATTGCCAAGGGATAAAAACAATCGCCACAGGTCAAATTACCCACACGTGTAATTAACCGACTTAAGTGAAAGTGGGGTGGTTGTGGGTGGGGTTTAGCTGGCCTCCTTTTTGACACACATTACTGCTAACTATTGGATGTAAAGTTTTAAAATTATCATTTTGCTTTTCCCCAAAAATTTCGTGTGTGTTCCAGAATGATGAAAGATTGATGAAAGATTGAGGCACTGACACTCGACAAGCCTGCTAGAGGAGAGTCCGGAGGCAAACTAACCAATTAAAAATGATAATGATAGAGTAGTTTGGAATTATAATACATGGCCTAGATGTAGACGTCACATACGTATAGCCTTGATATAGTTGTCACATACATATAACCTCATGTAGGCTTCACATACGTATAGCCTTGATATAGTTATCACATACATATAATATGTATAGAGCATAGATATATATAACATAGATGTAGACGTCACATACGCACAGCCTAGATAAAGCTGTACTGACTGATAGTTGTCACATACATAAATCCAAGATGTAGACTTCACATAAGTATAGCCTAGATAGAGTTGTCACATATATATATGTATATATATATATATATATACATATATATATAACCTAGAAGTAGACTTCACATACATAAAACCTAGAAGTAGATTTCACATACATAAAACCTAGAAGTAGACTTCACATACATAATATAGACTAGGTGTCAATCTCAAATGCTCATTCATGTTTTCGTCCACTATTTGTGACTCTTTGAAAGGTCGATTATTACTTTTGTTAAAACCAACGAGTTGAACCTACCCGCCACGGCCAACTGTGACAGTGGGTTGTTAGCAGTAATGAGTTGAACCTACCTGCCACGGCCAACTGTGACAGTGGGTTGTTAGCAGTAATGAGCTGAACCTACCCGCCACGGCCAACTGTGACAGTGGGTTGTTAGCAGTAATGAGTTGAACCTACCCGCCACGGCCAACTGTGACAGTAGGTTGTTAGCAGTAATGAGTTGAACCTACCCGCCACGGCCAACTGTGACAGTGGGTTGTTAGCAGTAATGAGTTGAACCTACCCGCCACGGCCAACTGTGACAGTGGGTTGTTAGCAGTACGGAGCTGAATACCCGCCACGGCCAACTGTGACAGTGGGTTGTTAGCAGTAATGAGTTGAACCTACCCGCCACGGCCAACTGTGACAGTGGGTTGTTAGCAGTAATGAGTTGAACCTACCCGCCACGGCCAACTGTGACAGTGGGTTGTTAGCAGTAATGAGTTGAACCTACCTGCCACGGCCAACTGTTCATCTGAACCTCCTGGCCACCGACCACACGGTACGAGCGTAATGACTGGCTGGGACGTATGCCACATTCTGATTGCGCCAGCTCCAGTTCATCCTTCGATAGCGCGCCTTTCCTGCCTTTACCTGGGGATACGAATAGAGAGGTTCATAGTAACTTAGATGTTTCTGGCATCATAGTAACATAGATTTACTGCCATCATAGTAACATAGATATTTACGGCATCGTAGTAACATAGATATTGCTGGCATCATAGTAACGTAGATATTGATGGCCCCATAGTAACAAAGATCTACAATCAGATTAAAGAGACAAATATCATCAATAATCTATCAATGAATATTTATGAAAATTCGGTCCATAAAAGACATTGTGCATTAAATATTGTCTATTATTTATGATACACTTTAAATAGTTCATTATAAACTAGATTTGGTCAACTTTATATAAATACGGCGCATTAGTTATATTGTGCACTAAATATGGTACACTAGAAATAGTGCACTGGATACATTGTGCCATAGATATGGTAAATATAGTGTCTCTGGTTTTTCATTTTTATTTTACTTTAGCAATTTAAATAATGTACCGCTTGTTAATGATTGTGAAGCGCTTAGAGCTTTAAGGTAAGCGCTAGATAAAAATGCCTAAATAAATAAATAAATAAATAAATTATATATGGTGCACTATATATAGTTCATTTGAATAGATATGTTTAAAAACAAAACGTGACGTCACAAATTTTCGCCCCCCCCCCCCCCCCCCCCCAAAATGCCCCAACAATTG
>CAXITT010000004.1:258235-271845 GCA_964033795.1 Lymnaea stagnalis | reverse complement strand
CTAGGGGCCCAATAAGATTGAATCATAAGGCCCAAAAAAGCTCGAATTATAGGGGCCTAAAGAAGCTCGAAGCCAAATAAGAGTGAATGAAAGGGGCCGAAAGAAACTCGAATCAAAGGGGCTCAAAGAAGCTCGAAGTCTAGGGGCCTAAAGACGCCCGAGTCACATGGGCCTAAAGAAGCTCGAATTATAGGGGCCTAAAGAAGCTTAAATTATAGAGGCCTAAAGAAGCTCGAATAATAGGGGCTTAAAGAAGCTTTAATCATAGGGGCCTAAAGAAGCTCGAATCGTAGGGGCCTAAGAAAGCTCGAAGCCTAGGGGCCCAATAAGATTGAATCATAAGGCCCAAAAAAGCTCGAATTATAGGGGCCTAAAGAAGCTCGAAGCCAAATAAGAGTGAATGAAAGGGGCCGAAAGAAACTCGAATCAAAGGGGCTCAAAGAAGCTCGAAGTCTAGTGGCAAAAAGAAGCTAGAAGTTTGGGGGCCTGTCATGTGTTAATATGGCAATGATAATTGGACGCTATGATCTTTAATTCTAGGGGGAAAAAACAGCATTTTTACACTCATTAAAGCAGGTATTTGTGTTTGGGAAAAAACCAAAGCACCAGAAACGTGAATTCCAGCACTCACAGGGCACGCCGCACTGTTAAAAATTCATTGAGTTTCTTTTTTTAATTCTCTTCTTTAAACGTTATTATTGACGTCATACGTCTGGCAGGAACATTAGCAGGCGACAAAACAAATTCCCGCGTCCACAGCGTTAATGAGTAGACGAGATCTCTTATCAGACGAGATCTTCTAACAGTCGAGATCCTCTAACAGACGAGTTCTTTTAACAGGCGAGATCTTCGACCAGACAAGATCTTCTAGCAGACCAGATGTTCTAACAGACTAAATCTTCTAGCAGACGAGATCACCAAACAGACAAGAGCTTCTAACAGACCAGATATTCTAACAGACGATATTTCGTAAAAGGCAGATTACAAACTTCAAGATCATTGACATGACAAAAGTTCTCGGTTTAATAGCTTGATATAACAAAATAACATAGTTCCAGCTAAAATGCTCACTGTTACAAATCAGCTCAAATAACAATTGTTACAAATCAGCTCAAATGTCCACTGTTACAAACTAGCTCCAATGTTAACTGTTACAAAACAGTTCAAATGTCCACTGTTAAAAATCAGCTCGAATGTCCACTGTTACAAATCACCTCAAATGTACATTGTTACAAATCAGATCAAATGTCCACTGTTAAAAATCAGCTCAAATGTCCACTGTTACAAACCAGCTCCAATGTTTACTGTTACAAACCAGCTGAAATTTCCACTGTTAGGAATCGGCTATAATGTCCACTGTTACGAATCAGCGAAAATGTCCACTGTCACAAATCAGCTGAAAAGTCCACTGTTACAAACCAGCTCACATGTCCACTGTTACAAATCAGCTCAAATGTCCACTGTTACAAATCATTTCAAATGTCCATTGTTTCAAAAAAGCTCCAATGTCCACTGTTACAAACCAGTTCAAATGTCCACTGTTACAAATCACCTCAAATGTCCACTGTTAAAAATCAGCTCAAATGTCCACTGTTACAAAACAGCTCAAATGTCCACTGTTACAAATCACCTCAAATGTCCACTGTTAAAAATCAGCTCAAATTTCCACTGTTACAAATCACCACAAATGTCCACTGTTAAAAATCAGCTCAAATGTCCACTGTTACAAACCAGCTCAAATGCTTACTGTTACAAATCAGCTCACATGTCCACTGTTACAAATCATTTCAAATGTCCATTGTTTCAAAAAAGCTCCAATGTCCACTGTTACAAACCAGTTCAAATGTCCACTGTTAAAAATCAGCTCAAATGTCCATTGTTACAAAACAGCTCAAATGTCCACTGTTACAAATCACCTCAAATGTCCACTGTTACAAATCAGCTCAAATGTCCACTGTTACAAATGAACTTTAATGTCTACAGTTACAAATGTGCTCAAATGTCCAATGTTACAAATCAGCTCAGATGTCCACTGTTACAAATCAGCTCAAATGTCCACTGTTAAAAATCAGGTCAAATGTCCATTGTTACAAAACAGCTCAAATGTCCACTGTTACAAATCAGCTCAAATATCCACTGTTACAAATGAACTTTAATGTCTACAGTTACAAATGTGCTCAAATGTCCAATGTTACAAATCAGCTCAAATGTCCACTGTTACAAATCAGCTCAAATGTCCACTGTTACAAACCAGCTGCAATGTCCATTGTTACAAATCAGCTTAAATGACGATTGTCACAAATCTTCTCATATGTCGACTATTACAAATGAGCTTAAATGTCCAATTTTACAAATGAGCTCAAATGTCCAATTTTACAAATAAGCTCATATTTTCACTTTTACTAATGCTCTGAGGATACGGTGAGTAGTCTCGCGTTAACTCGAGCCCTTTCAAAATATGTTTTAGTTCCAGCCTTGTTAACATCACGGCAAGCAGTTCACTTCAGATTTTTTTTATTTTTTTTTTTCCCCCCGGAAATTGTGTGGCTATTTTATATAGTCTCTTGTCAAGCGGCATTTTCTATAACTTTGATTAGTGGGGGTGTGCTTCAACTCATTGACTCCGTGGCTCTGAGTTGGTTGCTTTAAATATCAGGCGGGACCCTCCCCATGAGAGCGTCAGGTCATTAATGTAAGGTGGGACTGTCAGGTAAGAATTTCATGGTCGGGCTGACTGTAAACGTAACACGAAAGCCAACCCCCCCCCTCCACTCTTATGTTATTGTCTACGCCTCCAACAGGATTGCTGTTAATCCTACATGGCATGGATGTTGTGTTTATTTAGATGGTTGCGTAAACGTTGCGTTTATACCTGACAGGTGATAGTATAACTTCTCGAATTGTTTCGAACTGCGCCGTCATCTTAGCTTGAGAACCACTTGATGATCCACTTCGTTCCTTTCCCTGAACCCCATCCATCGTGCGTTCACTTCCCACTCGCGTGACGTCATCAGTTTTTTGTTTGTTTGTTGTTGTTTTGTTTTTTTACCAATTATTTAGAGATTATCTGTCGCCGATTCCTGATCTATTGTCACCCCCCAACCCCCATCTACACACCTATTTACTGGATCCATAACCAGAGGCGTAGCTAGAGTGTTTGGCGCCCGGGGACAAGATTCATTTTAAAGCGCCTCCCTTTTTGTTCAACGCTCAAACCCATTATTTTCCTCAATAAAATAAGACCAGAGCACATTGTGTCGCCCCTAACTAGTCTGGCGCCCATGCACCTCTGTCTCCCTCTGTCCCTCCTTAAGCTACGCCTCTGTCCATTACCATTCCCCGTCACCCCAGCTCTATGAAGTTAAAAAAATAGCAATGGGTAAAATAAAAACGAGAGCGACGGGGAATGAGAACAAAATCTGGTTAAGGTCACGTCGGTCTGGGGGGACTGTGCTTGTGACGTCATGTTTTATGGTCGGGGTGAGGGGGGGGGGAAGAAAAAAGAGCTGCTGCGTGTCAGGGGCAGATCATTGAGGAGTGCAGGGCAAGAGGTGGGTTGTGTAGTCCTAGTTGTGTTGGGTTGGCACGTGATGTGTTTGCTGGCACGTGATCGGTTGTGTGTAATGCGGTGGGTTGTGGGGCAGGTGATGGGTTTTGGGGCAGGTGATGGGTTTTGGGGCACGTGATGGGTTGCGCCACGTGATGGGTTGTGTGGCAAGTGATGGGTTGTGGGGCAGGTGATGGGTTGTGGGGCAGGTGATGGGTTGTGAAGCAGGTGATGGGTTGTGAAGCAGGTGATGGGTTATGTGGCAAGTGATGAGTTGTGTGGCCCCACTTAACACCTTCTACTTCACGCATGATGTGACGTCCCACTTATCACCTTCTACTTCACGCATGATGTGACGTCCCACTTAACACCTTCTACTTCACGCATGATGTGACGTCCCACTTAACACCTTCTACTTCACGCATGATGTGACGTCCCACTTATCACCTTCTACTTCACGCATGATATGACGTCCCACTAACACCTTCTACTTCACGCATGACGTAATGCCCCACTTATCACCTTTATCACCTTCTACTTGATGCAGGATTCCGGTCCATCTTTATTTTTAGTGTTCTCTCTGAAACACTTTTATCCTAACAATAAGACATTTGACGCATGGTCACCGTCACAGATATGGATGTATGGAAGATAAGTAATACGGGAGTTATTACTTATATAATATAAAGAGTTTTGGGACTTGAGAAAAACTAGCCAATCAGAGAAAGCGAAGAAAGAAACAAAAAATTGAATAATATGACAGTCGATTCATGTAGTTTTTTTGAAGATTAGATAGAACAGTCTACCGTCGGTTGATACATTATCAAGAAGTAAAAAGATTATCCAGAAACTAGTAATTGAAGCATTAAGATTAATATGATATTAGCGCCAAATATTAGCATGTTCACCATGAGATGCAGACCTATTTCGTATTGACTATTGTGATTCTGTGTAATAAAATATTAGTCACGATTCGGACCACTTCGCCTCTGGTATGGCTTATAACGAGATTGTGATTGTGACAGTTACCCGTGGTAGCCTGACAGTTGTATAACGTGACAGTTACCCGTTGTAACCTGAAATTTGTCTAACATACAAGGTTCTGACTGCGTGAAAAAAAAACAAAAAAAACTGCAAACTTGGATACCCTGTTTATGCCTACCACTTCATTGCTACTTGTTATCAGTGGTATTTGCTGATGTTTCATCCATCTCCAATCATGGCTACCTATTGTAGCGAGAGACAACCGAATTGTCTGCTCCCCGGGGGTGCAACAGCTACGGTAACAAACTGCTACCTCACACGTGGCTGCCTCACTTCTGGCTACATGTGGCTACCTCATACACATCTCCATATGTCTACGGTATAAATAGCCGCACGTGCAGCCAAGCTGCCTCGCGTCACATGCGTGGCACTAATAAGTCCTAATAAGCTACTTCTTCTGCTACTCCCTCACTTCCGTGAGCACGGTCGGGGAGGGGGGCGGGGGGTAGAGGCTGGGAATCTGCCCCCAGGGGCTTTTGTTTCCAGCAATTGGAGAATTCACCTTCAAGACCCCCAGACCTAGGTGCTTATGTCGCTGTTAGTTTTTCTTGGAATATTTAGCGTGACGTCGGCTGCCATGTGAGCATTTGCGCACCATATTCCTGTGATCGTGACTGCGCAGGAGCGTATCTCAATACTTTGGCATTCATGCCGGTGGTATACAACACTTTTATGATTAATTTTTTCTTTTCGTTTCCTACACAACACTAATGTTGTTGGGACATCCCTATTGGGGGGGGGGGGGGGGAGAGAGAGAGAGAGAGAGAGAGAGAGAGAGAGAGAGAGAGAGAGAGAGAGAGTGAGATGAGGCACCGCAGCATCTACTCATCTATTGGATACACCTTCAGACTTTGGCGTTCAGATTATGTAGGCTAGTAAGGTAGACGCGGTGGAAGGTGTCAAAATTTGACAAACGTATTAGCGTCGTCTTATATACATGACCTCGTTTTGGAAAATGCGAGCAACTGCATAGCAAACGGACAAGTGAACCCAGAAACAATGGCCTGAGTTATGCTCGTCTGGAACAAGCGAGCTCTTTAAACACTTTTTTTCGTATGCCAGAACAATAACATAAATTGTAATTTCTAGGACGTCAGAGTGCTAACTTGCCAACCACAGGTACACATGCACACACCTGCCAACCACGTGGACTTAATGCAAGTATCCAGCCGACCGTCGCTACACGTGCGGGCAGCCGTGTTCACGTCCATGCTGCCTTCCAACCACAGCGGCAAAGTGCATGCAACCTGCCAACCACAGGTGGGTGTGTGTGCAACTGGCCAACCACAGGTGGGTGTGTGTGTAACCTGCCAACCACAGGTGGGTGTGAGTGCAACTGGCCAACCCCAGGTGGGTGTTTGCAAATGGCCAACCACAGGTGGGTGTGTGTGCAACTGGCCAACCACAGGTGGGTGTGTATGCAACCTGCCAACCACAGGGGGGTGTGTGTGCAACTGGCCAACTACAAGTCAACAGGTAAGCAAGCGGCCAACCACAGGTGTGTGTGTGCAACCTGCCGACCACAGGTGGGTGTGTGTGCAACCTGCCAATGTGTCCACCCACACACACGTTGGTGCCAATCACAGGTGGGTGTGTGTGCAACCTGCCAACCACAGGTGGGTGTGTGTGCAACCTGCCAACCACAGGTGGGTGTGGGTGCAACTGGCCAACCACAGGTGGGTGTGTGTGCAACTGGCCAACTACAAGTCAACGGGTAAGCAAGCGGCCAACCACAGGTGTGTGTGTGTGCAACTGGCCAACTACAAGTCAACGAGTAAGCAACTGGCCAACTACAAGTCAACGGGTACTTAACCGGCCAACCACAAGTCAACGTGTGTGCAAAAAGTCAGCCAAAGGTTCAAGTATGCGTTCCAAGACAACCTGGGGCATATACGCGCGCTTTCGACTAACATTACTATTTTTTTTTTAAAATATTATTTTAAAGATTTATGAAACACTAAACATTGAGTGCTTCCTTGAAAACTGTTGTCCCAAGACGTTTAAAATGTAAAATTCATAGTTTCCAAGTGTTATCTAAGCCTTTCTTTCAAGATCAATGAGAAAATTCAGCTGCTGTCGACAGAAAAAGTGCTGTGATATATATAAAATTGTTTGCCGGAGATGGCCTTCCTGTTATATAGGTGGGACAGGAAGAAGATTATCCGATAAATTCAGTGAACATCTTCGTGGCATTTACCAAAACAATCACATTCCTGTCTCATCCTATTTTAATGGATGCGCACACAAATGCACATCAGAAGTATCCATCACGTCACTAATTCCTAAAATATATACACCAGCGAGAGCGAGTAATAAAAACACATTAATTCAGATTTTTGGCACCACATCACCATATGAAATCAACTAAATACTTTCTTACTAGTGGTCCTCAATTGCCTTCCATTTCATTTTTTTTTCTCCATTTCTTTGTTATTGATGTTGTTACACTCCTCCTCTAGTGCTACTTGTAACTAATATGTAAGCAGTGTTACCGTTGTGGCTTGGTTGCGGTCCAGTACTTCTTAATTATCGATATGATGAACTGCTATGGAAGCTAGAGATAAATCCAGATATTTTCATCACCATTAAAGTTTTATTAACGTTGACATGAATTCACAGTATAAAATAAGTATCCAAATTGGAATAAGACAATTGTCATGACATTATATACTTCATAATCCAAACAGATGAACGATAGTTGCTCCCATATAATGTGATGCCACTTAAATCAAGAGCAAATTCACAACACAGGCGCATATTTTGCCAAGTTCAATATCCTCCCTGACTTCCTTCCTACCTCTCTGCACATGACATTGATTTTGAAATTGTATCATTTGGTAATACCATTGCCTAAATTCTTTGACTTCCTGTAACCTCATTGGTAACACGTCCATTGGGGTTTTCAGACAATTTCCTGCCACTTACATGGTATTATTTACGCGGCCTGAAAGCAGTCCCTTTTCTTCTATATTATCAAGGAAAGGCTGTGGAAAAGTTTGTTGAAAAACTATAACAACAAGGTATCCTGGCCTTCAACGTGGGCTGGTGGGCCCAAGACGAAGGCGAGAGTTGCTTCGGCGTCTGTTAACAAGAGTAGGTAAAAGAAACAAGAGTCTGGTCAATATTCAAGCCACGGCAAGTAACACATAATGATCGTCCAAGTTTCGAGGTCCGGTTTATCGATAAAGTTATAAGGGTTAGGTGTACAGGCGGAGAGCCTTTTTGTGCGAACCGACCGATCATCACACAATTAGGCAGTTAAACCTCGAGGAAGAGTACTTTGGAACAGGAGCTACCCCATTTTTTGTTCTCCACGCCCCTGAACTTGATTAACTTTCTGATGACCTGCCCGCTTTTAACCGCTTAGCTATTTCACCAACTATTTAAAAAAAAAGAAAAAAAAAAAAGAAAATATTACTCACCAAATGCCCTTGCGATATATTTTTTTAAAATCAATCTCATTTAGCGCGGTTATCGTGAATTTTATTTCGTGTTTCTTTGTCGTCATATTTCCTTCATCTCCCCCTTGAAAAACAGGAAAAAAACATCATTTTTGGGGGTCGGGGTTGGGAGGTGGGGCTAAAAATTTGAAAGAATGTGTTGTCATCGACAATGAGCCTGTTAACCGAGTTTCCGCTCGGTGTTTTGACGGGAAGTGGGTCAATTAGCCGTCGGAAGATTTCGCACGCCAGAGACACAGGAACAAAAGCGAAGTTTAAAATAAATTACTTGTATAGCAAAGAACCGCAACAAATAAATCCATTAAAAACATCAGCTGTGTACTTACTTCTACCACCCACTGCAGTGGTCAGCGTACTTGTGGTCAGCAGCTCACCAAGCCTGCTGGTTGTGGACACGCCTAACTGCTTCTTTTCATCTGGATGACCGCCGTCGCCGTCTTTCTCCCCAAAGTTGTTGGCCAGCGTGTGGACAATATCCTCATCTTCATCATCGTCTGTCGGCACAAACTGGTCAGTCTTACTGGTCATCTCTCCTCTGCTGAGACCAAGAGGTTTGAGGCTGAAGCGGTGCTCACACTGCGATCCAGGGATTTGGCATCTTCGTTCTTCCTGGTTGGTAAGACAATGTGTGTTTACTCTCTCAACAAACAGGGTAAGACAACGTGTGTTTACTCTCAATAAACAGTGTATGACTGTGTTTACTTTCAATAAACAGGGTAAGACAATTTGTGTTTACTCTAAAAATAACTTTCTCATTAAATGGCCAAGGACAGTGTGTAAAGTTTACTGTAGCGTTTCACAAACCCAACCCCCACCCCCCGCCCCCCCCCCCCCAACCTTACCGCTTCATCCTATCCTCACCTGTACGCCATAAGTTTACTGTAGCGTTTCACAAACCCAACCCCCCCCCCCAGCCCCCCCCCCCAACCTTACCGCTTCATCCTATCCTCACCTGTACGCCAAATCTCTTTTCCACTTTTATCACTTACCTTTACAAAATCTTACAAAGTATTTACTAAATGGCTATACTTTATTTAGACTCTATGTTATTCTTATTATTTCCTCTGTTATCAAAACTGCTCGTGCACGCACAGCACACGTGTAGCTAAATTGGGTCAATAAAGTACACAGAGTACACAGTCTTTAAGACTGCATTTCTATTGAGGCCTCATTCTATACCAGTGGTCGGCAAATCGCGGCTCGCAAACCGTGTGCGGCTCTTTAGCGACCTGAGTGCGGCTCGGCCAGTCGGTCAACAAATCGAAAAATCATAGTTCTTGACAGGTTCTTGACAGGTTCTTGACAGGTTCTTGAAAAGAAATTAGGCTCTCAATTTTTTTTTTTAATCGTCCTGCTCCTAAATTTTTGTCTCTTTTGACAAATGAGTTTATTTGATACCAACGTTAAACGCCCTCTGTTAAAACGGAAGTGATGACATCGCAACTTTTTTTTTTTTTTCATTTCTAATATCAACATTTTGCTACAAGCATTTGCAACATTTAATTAAACAAGCATTCTCCTAATTTTAATAGACAGTGAATCATTTCTGTTTCCGGTGCCGCCGCTGACCTTATGGGCGGCAAGTCGTGGTTCTGATCCCATAAGCCTGACCTTTTATCTCCCCCTGATAACATGTGAATAACTTCATCGAGCACGTGGCCCAACATAGGCTGACCAGTGGGTCAAGGACTCGCCATGGCATACCTGAATGTAGGAGCGCACACAGATTGACTTCTGCTTACAGTGGCGTTGTCGCCGTTGACGGCAGGAGCGTGTGCAGGCCCCCCAGTTGCTCCAGGTATCGTACAGCAGGTCGTACAAGAGTTCTTCAATCAGCCTATTACGCTTCTGCATGCCGATAACCTGTCGATAACAAGGGATGGTGATGACATGGGATGGTGATGACATGGGATGGTGATGACATGGGATGGTGATGACATGGGATGGTGATAACATGGAATGGAGATGACATGGGATGGTGATGACATGGGATGGTGATGACATGGGATGGTGATGACATCGGATGGTGATGACATGGGATAGTGATAACATGGAATGGAGATGACATAGGATGGTGATAAAATGGGATGGTAATAACATGGAATGGAGATGACATGGGATGGTGATAACATGGGATGGTGATGACATGGGATGGTGATAACATGTTATGGTGATGACATGGGATGGTGATGACATGGGATGGTGAGACATGGGATGGTGATGACATGGGATGGTGATAACATGTAATGGAGATGACATGGGATGGTGATGACATGGGATGGTGATGACATCGGATGGTGATGACATGGGATGGAGATGACATGGGATGGTGATAAAATGGGATGGTAATAACATGGAATGGAAATGACATGGGATGGTGATAACATGGGATGGTGATGATATGGGATGGTGATAACATGTGATGGTGATGAGATGGGATGGTGATAACATGGAATGGAGATGACATGGGATGGTGATAACATGGGATGTAATAACATGGGATGGAGATGACATGAGATGGTGATGACAAGGGCTGATAATAAATATGGGATGTAATATAATGGGATGGTGTTGTGCTTGGGGGGGGGGGATTGGTTGAGAATGCGGTAATCCAGGCTTGCACAACTCAACATGTAAGGTGGGCCGAAATACTTTATGAAAAACTTGTGCGGGCCGAAATATAGTAGAACAGGGATTAAAGCTTATAATAAATTAATTGTAATAATAAAAAATATTTCGCTACTTTGCGGGTCGAAAAGTGGATGATGGCGGGCCGCATACGGCCCACATGTTGTGCAGGTCTGCGCTAATCTATACACTTTGAAATATGTCAAGAATAATAGGGGGTGGTAGTGGGAGACTGTGATCAGGTTAGGTGAAGGAAAATATGTTTTTCATAATAGGGGAAACTTGGGAAAAGAACGCAAAAAAACAACGAACGTGTCGGCAAGAGGCCTTCGTCAGCGTACTGAACAAAGAGTAACAAGTTAAAAAACTAAATAAGTAAACAAAATTTTTATATGTGTAACTCTTTGTATATAATATAAACATAACACTTCTATGTTCGCAAAAAATGATATATTACTTAAAATTAACACTTCTATGTTCACCATAATAATTATGTTGTAGGTGATATATCTTCTATGTTAAGCGTCTTGCATTACCCAATGTGTTGTTTTTGACATACCTTATATTACCCCATATGTTCTGGGTGCCATACCTTCTATTACCCCATATGTTCTGGGTGCCATACTTTACATTACCCCATATGCTCTAGGTGCCAGACCTTTATAATACCCTATATGTTGTGGGTGGCATACCTTGTATTACTCCATATGTCCTGGGTGCCATACCTTACATTACCCCATATGTTTTAGGTGCCATACCTTATATTACCCCATCTGTTGTGGGTGGCATACCTTGTATTACTCCATATGTCCTGGGTGCCATACCTTACATTACCCCATATGTTTTAGGTGCCATACCTTATATTACCCCAAATGTTGTGGGTGGCATACCTTGTATTACTCCATATGTTCTGGGTGGCATACCTTATATTACCCCATATGTTTTGGGTGGCATACCTTGTATTACTCCATATGTTCTGGTTGCCATATCTTATATTACCCCATAAGTCCTAGGTGACAGACCTTACATTACCCCATATGTTGTGGGGGCCATACCTTGTATTGCCCCATATGTTCTGGGTGACATACCTTGTATGTTAAAGGGAAACACGACCCCTTCTCTCTGGTGCACGTTCTCTTCTCCTTAACCCAGCTTCTCCCGCACTCCTCGGGTATCCGGCATCTCCGGACCCGCGTCTGGTCACATTTCCGTGTGCACGGTGACCATCTTGACCATTCATTGTACTTCTCACACAGTACGGCCGCCATGTCTAGGTTGGGAATGTCGTCTGTGTCACTGCCCTGGTCCGGTTCTATGGAGCGGGCAGCCTCCCGCCTGGCGGACGTGAATTCCTAATGAGATGAACAGAAAGCAAAATAATGAGAACAAATTTGTCCAACTTTCAGCCTACAAGGCTTCTAAGTATACTGAGATAAAAAGGCTTCTTAGCGTACTGAGATAACAAGGTTTCATACCGTACTGAGATAACAAGGTTTCATAGCGTACTGAGATAACAAGGTTTCATAGCGTACTGAGATAACAAGGTTTCTTGGCAATGACTCTATTGTTCCAAAGTATCCGTACTGAGATAACAAGGTTTCATAGCGTACTGAGATAACAAGGTTTCATAGCGTACTGAGATAACAAGGTTTCTTGGCATACTGAGATAACAAGGTTTCATATCGTACTGAGATAACAAGGTTTCATAGCGTACTGAGATAACAAGGTTTCATAGCGTACTGAGATAACAAGGTTTCATAGCGCACTAAGATAAGAAGGTTTCTTTGCATACTGAGATAACAAGGTTTCTTGGCATACTGAGATAACAAGGTTTCTTAGCATACTGTTTGAAGTTAGAATATCATCTACATCAGACGACAGCCCTGGTTGGTGGTGGACAGCCTTGATCATTGTTCGGTGTTTGCCCTGGTCCTGGCTGTTTGCTCAGCTAAAGTATATCGCACTTATCTGGCCAGCTTAGGGACAGACTCAAAGCTGCTCTAAGATTATGTCAAACCTCACAGCATGACAAACTCGCCGGTGACATCGTATCACGGAGCCAGGTATTACCCATGATTTCGGCTCCCACATGCGGTCAAATGTTACACATGACATTACTCATGTAATGAGTCACTGTATTATTTTCATTATGGGATGATTGTGAGTGTGGTGTATACTTTGAACGCATTATCTTTGTGATTGTGGTAAGTCTTGCACAATCTCCAACGCCGGCCGTTGGTGGGATGTGTGTAGGAAACACGCGTATGGTAGGATCTTCTTCACCCTGTGTGGCCATGTAACCACGTGTGGGTAATACACCACACGTAGGGTATGCTGTCTATGCCGCCTGGACCTCATTGACCTGACTAGACAGCGTGCGTCATTTGGGGATTTTAAGAAATCCATAATATACACGGGGGCGCTATCAACGGCATTGACCTGTTGACTAAAAAAAAAAAACGCCCTGCTGGTCATGGACATGAGTGTTCCGTGGATGTCACGTCCATACATTGTGACCTGTCATCCCTCACACGCTTGGGGGGGGGGGCAAGGGCTTAACCCGATTCAAGCAATCTGCCGAGGTCATGCACGTCTCCTTTATGTCCTAGTCTGGCAGTTCCGTTGAACATATAACTTAATCGATATGTTCTAAATACTTTTTTTTTTAGATGCACTAAAACAAATTGTATTTGTCATTACGACATTTCGACCACAAACATAATATTATATGAATTATTTACAAGGGTGCAAAGTTTCACTTCAAAATACACCCCAACCTCTTGCTATATAAGGGCCAGATTATCCACGGAGCCAGATTATCCACGGAATAAGACTATCCACGGAGCCAGACTATCCACACGACTAGATATGAGCTCAGGTGGCCGAGCGGTCTAAACTGTCTCAAACCAAATAGCAGGTGGTCTGGAGTT
>CAXITT010000004.1:231251-242560 GCA_964033795.1 Lymnaea stagnalis | reverse complement strand
CTACTCGGGCTAGGGTCATCTGGTCACTGGGTTTAATGCCGGAACAACCCTGGTCTAATGTTCCCCTTGACAGCCCCGGTCTCATGTTCCCTTTGACAGCCCGATTGAGGGAGTCGATTATTTTTTGTATTTTTATTCATTTCCGAACATCGCCATTAAATAATTTCTTCCTTTGTGAATGTGAACTGAAATGGAGGTGACGTTCGTGGCAAGAAGAGGTCAAGATTAGCATTACACCACGAGGGGGGGGGGGTAGACGCTCAGTTGTGTGTTAGCGGGAAAAGAGTCCTATGTTTAGCACTAGCAGCGGCTCTCAACCTGTGGGTCGCAACCCCCCCCTTTTTTTGGGGGGGGGGGTCGAACGACCCTTACAAAAGGTGTCGCTTACGACCATCGGAAAACACATATTTATAAAGTAGCAACGAGAATAATTTTATGTTTGAGACTCACCAAAACGTGGGGAACTGTATTAGAGGGTCGCGGCATTAGGAAGGTGGAGAACCACTGAGCTACCAAAATGGGGGGGGGGGGAGTTACAAGAAAAAAATATGTTATTTAGACGCATAGACCAAAAGTGGTCACAGTTATTTGATTGTACAACAGCCGGGAGGAGCTCGTTGGTTAATATTGACAAGATTGAGTGACCAATGATGTTATATATATGTATATATGATTATTTTTTTGGTCCAGCGTCGCTCTGACCACACTTTGCTTGAATAGTGTAATCATGGAACTACCACAACAATGCAGTGCGCCTTGCTCTCCTTTGATTCTTTTATTATGTGAGAGATATCTGGGTGTTCAGAGGCAGATTCTTTTAACTGACAATCACACTATTTCGTCTGTGACGTTATTCTCCTGTGACTTTTTAATCTGTGAGTTTTTCTCTTGTGAATTCCGCCCCCCCCCCTATATTCCAGTTCTTTGGATCAGGGTTAGAGACTGTACAGAGGCTGATCTCTCAGTCAGCTCCATGACTTCTGGATCAGGGTCTGAGGCTGTATAGAGGCTGATCTCTCAGTCAGCTCCATGCCTTCTGGATCAAGGTTAGAGGCTATACAGAGGCTGATCTCTCAGTCAGCTCCATGCCTTCTGGATCAAGGTTAGAGGCTATACAGAGGCTGATCTCTCAGTCAGCTCCATGACTTCTGGATCAAGGTTAGAGGCTGTACAGAGGATGATCTCTCAGTCAGCTCCATGACTTCTGGATCAAGGTTAGAGGCTGTACAGAGGCTGATCGCTCAAACAGCTCCATGACTTCTGGATCAAGGTTAGAGGCTGTACAGAGGCTGATCTCTCAGTCAGCTCCATGACTTCTGGATCAAGGTTAGAGGCTGTACAGAGGCTGATCTCTCAGTCAGCTCCATGACTCCTGGATCAAGGTTAGAGGCTGTACAGAGGCTGACATTTGAGTTAGTTCCATGTTTTTGTTACATTTCTTTTTCAAAATAGAATGACGTACAATAATCACGTTATTTGGGATTTAATTGCTAGCAAAGCAGGTTGTCAATTTCATTCCACAGGTTGTCAATTTCATTCAACAGGTTGTCAATTTCATTCCACAGGTTGTCAGCTTCATTCTACAGGTTGTCAATTTCATTCCGCAGGTTGTCAATTTCATTCCAGACGTTGTCGATTGCACGCCGCAGGTTGGTATTTATGCAGCTTGTCTTAGTAATAAATCATTTTAATTTAATTGGATGTTTCCATTAATAGATTATATGCCGCTTTATTTTATGTCATAACTGAGACGAAACAACATACGAAATATAGGAAACATCATAGGAAACATCATAGGAAACATCAAAGGAAACATCATAGATAGAAAACATCATAGGAAACATCATAGGAAACATCAAAGGAAACATCATAGGAAACATCATAGGAAACATCATAGGAAACATCATAGGAAACATCATAGGAAACATCATAGGAAACATCATACGAAACATCATACGAAACATCATACGAAACATCATAGGAAACATCATAGGAAACATACAAAACCATCATACGAAGCATCATTCGTTACACCATTCGTAACATCATTCGTAACAGCATTTGTGACATGATTCGTAACAGCATAAGAATAAGGACTGAAGTTACGTTATTGAAACCCATTACAAAATGGGCAACAATTTTACATCAGTGCCAATAACATGACACTGAGCTTAGGAAAAGAAAGAAAGAAGAAAGAAAATGAAAGAACAGACAGAAAGAAAAACAAAGAAAAACAAAGACAGAAAGAAAGAAAAGAAAGAAAAAAAAGAAAGAAAGAAAGAAAAGAAAGAAAGAAAGAAAAAAAGAAAGAAAGAAAGAAAGATAGAAAAGAAAAAGACAGAAAGAACAAAAGAAAAAGAAAGAAAGAAAAGAAAAGAAAAAACCGAGAACAACCAGACAGAAAGAATGTAGGCTCTTTTTTAAAAAGTAAAACTATCTAATAATTTCTTCTCCCCCCCCCCCCCGTCTACAGCAAACACACACACACACATACTTGTGTCACATACGCACAGAGAGTGAGTGACTGAGTGAGAGAGAGAGAGAGAGAGAGAGTGGGAGAGAGTGAGATATAGAGAGGTATGCCAACCGTGAAATTGTGTATTGATCTGTCTAGACGGGGACCAAACAACGTGGTTGTGCTGTTTCATCTTGTCATCCACATGAGAGGTTTGTCGATCCTAATCTCACAGGTATTGAAATCCTACGTACACCGGTGTTGAAATGCTACCCACACCGGTGTTGAAATGCTACCCACACCGGTGTTGAAATCCTACCCACACCGGTATTGAAATCCTACCCACACCGGTATTGAAATCCTACCCACACCGATATTGAAATCCTACCCACACCGGTATTGAAATCTTACCCCACACCGGTATTGAAATCCTACCCACACGGTATGTCCAGCTCACACACACAGTGAGATCTATGATTGACATTATTGGGCTTGATTCATCATGGCATAGGGTTGAATAATTTACTTTCAATCAGCTCCTCCACTCGGTTGACATTCCCGACCCACAACCCCCCCCACCCCCACAATGGTCCACGTTATTCAACGATGGAGTTGGAGGTAATCCCTGGTTATAGCCCACCTCTGCCCCCCCCCCCGGGCCACGTTCTTTTCGCGCCGTTCTATTACCCTATTTGGGCTGTAGGACTTCCCCCCCCACCCCCACAATGGTCCACGTTATTCAACGATGGAGTTGGAGGTAATCCCTGGTTATAGCCCCCCTCTGCCCCCCCCCCCCGGGCCACGTTCTTTTCGCGCCGTTCTATTACCCTATTTGGGCTGTAGGACTTGCTGTTGTCCAAGTCTGACCACGATGACATCACGCTCAGTTACCTGCACGTCTCACAACAACGGACATGAGCTGTCATTTTGTTTTGGAATTATTCAAGATTTACAGTTATCGGTATTTCGAACTTAAGTCCAAATAAAAGAGTAGGCTTTTGTTTTGTTAACGATAAGGTGAGCAGTTGGAGTATCTCCTTAATTCTCTTGGACCCCACCGACTTTTACCCCCCCCCTCTCCCAACTGTCACCCCACCTACCCTTTCCCCATCAAAGTCTACGCATTCAACATCCCTTGTGTGGAAAAAAAAAAAAAAAAAAACAAAATCTCTTATGAAGGGAGTCTTCTCTACAACATTCCTGAATGACCAATCGTTGCCATCTGACACAGCAGTGCTGCCCTGTCATCTGACACAACAGTGCTGTCCTGCCATCTGACACAGCAGTGCTGTCACAACAACAAGAGCTTACTTAAAAAATAAAAGTGAAAACTAACCCAAAAAAAAAACAAAAGACAAACTGACGCACAAACACAGACACACACACACAGAGTGCATTATTTACTTTCATGGAATTCAGACAGGTTACTAAAAAAAACCACCAAAAAAAAATTATAACATTTCTATCAAGTGAACATTCTACCAGTCGCAGCCAAAGTTGAAGAGCCCTTCATTTGTGGGCCCAGTTCATCGGCTGTAGACTGCCGACCGTGGTCACATTATTGGACAAAATAATTGAAGAAAAAAACAATCTACTGAACTGGTTATTTCGTCTATTTTTATAAAATGACAACCTTCCTGGCAACCTTCCTGGCAACCTTCCTGGGATGAATTTATTAGAGTTTAGTCAACATAGTATCTGACATGACTTCATTCGAGTCATCCTTTTGCATTTTAAGACATTAATAACGTACAATAGCTCTATTGGCTTCCGGACTGTCGCGTGTACTATAATGTGATTGGTAGTTTGTACAATAATGTTTTTGGTAGTGTGCATACTAATGTGGTCGTAGTGTGTACAATGTGATTGGTTGTGCGTACAATGGCGTGATTGGCAGTGCGTACAATGGCGTGATTGGTAGTGCGTACAATACTGTAGGTTTTGTCGGTAACTCATGCGTGAATTTAAGTCCTCTTTAAGCGATCAACTGTGCAGATACATCCTTAGGCTCAGTTAGGCAACACCCCCAACCCCCACTGCCTCATAAATATTCGAATGAAGGCTAAGCCACTAGGACTTAATGTAAGTGCCTTTATTCAGAAAGTCACCTTTTTTTTCCATCTCGATTAGACGCATCGCAATAGCAACAAAAAAAAAAAACAACAAACAAACAAAAATTGCCACCTGCAGAGATGCCTAATCAAATTTTAATTCACTTATCCCAACACGAATTTTTAAGCATCCACTTATTACAAACGGGACTTTTGGTATATTCACTTATTAATAAACTGGACTTTTCAGGCATTCATAGATAAGAAACGGGGCTTTTGGGATATTCACTTATTATAAAATGGACTTTTTCAGGTATTCACTCATTGCAATTATTAAAAAGCTGGACAGCGCTAAAGCGTATAACTGGATTAGGGACATACACATTTTATGTTAGACATATATTGTTTTATTTACACAAAGTGCTTCTCACTTATTCCAACACGACTTGTCAGCTATTCACCTATCCAACACGACTTGTCAGGTATTCACTTATTCCAACACGACTTGTCATTCACTTATTCCAACACGACTTGTCAGGTATTCACTTATTCCAACACGATTTGTCAGGTATTCACTTATTCCAACACGACTTGTCAGGTATTCACTTATTCCAACACGCCTTGTCAGGTATTCACTTGTTCCAACACGATTTGTCAGGTATTCCCTTGTTCCAACACCCCTTGTCAGGTGTTCACTTGTTCCAAAACGACTTGTCAGTTATTCACTTGCTCCAAAGTTATTTTTCAGGACCAAGATCAAAAGTATTTCTTTGCACTCGGTGACCTGCAAGTCGTCGCCTCCGAAAGTTTTAAGACCAACCTCCTCCCGCCCCCCCCCGGGGTCACCGGTTCAAAGATGTGATTGGGTGCAGCGGCACCACGCCGGGGGGGGGGGGCAATCTGTCAATGTTGATACGACTTATGGCGTCACTACTTCATAGTTTATTGATGTGCAGGAGGTCCCCCCCCCTTGACCTATTTTTATGGCGTACATCAAAAGTGCATTTCGTTTTGGTCCCAATTTAGGACAGCTTTAGAAATAGCTGTTGGGCAACAACCAGGAATGTCGAGTAGGCGACCTACGGATTGGCGTCAAGCATTTATAGTACAGAAGCTCAACAGATGGTCAAAGAAGAGACAAACAGATGTGGTGGATTCTGGCATATGAGATACTAACATGTGGTGATAAATTCTGGCATAGGATATTCTAACATATGGCGATAGATTCTGGCGTAGGATATTCTAACATGTGGTGATTGATTCTGACATAGGATATTCCAACAAATGGCGATAGATTTTGACATAGGATATTCCAACATATGGCGATCGATCCTGGCATAGGAGATTCCAAACAATGGATATTTCTCAAACCATAACCCACTGGTTGTACGACAGACTGGCCGTCCCCTGACACGCTTGTACCAGGCTGGAGTCAATGTAATGGGCACAGCAGGCAGTAACTTGTGCAAGTTTGGCATCAACGTAGTTGACATCCACGGGAACTTGTCTAAAAGGAAAGCTTATCATGGAACAGGAATTTTTCAAAAGGAAGGCATCACGTGGCTAGATATGATGATAGTGTGTTTCCTCATTCCCATTACAACTTAATCTTTGAATGCATCTAACCATTCATTTGGCTAAACTGATCGATGGAGATATTGTTGATAACCTGATAGGTGGAGATATTGTTGATAACCTGATCGATGGAGATATTGTTGATAACCTGATAGGTGGAGATATTGTTTATAACCGGATAGGTGGAGATATTGTTGATAACCTGATCGATGGAGATATTGTTGATAACCTGATCGATGGATATATTGTTGATAACCTGATAGGTGGAGATATTGTTGATAACCTGATCGATGGAGATATTGTTGATAACCTGATCGATGGAGATATTGTTGATAACCTGATCGATGGAGATATTGTTGATAACCTGATAGGTGGAGATATTGTTGATAACCTGATAGGTGGAGATATTGTTGATAACCTGATAGGTGGAGATATTGTTGATAACCTAATGGAGATATCACGGCTTACCTCGTAGACGGAGATGTTCATGAAGAGCAAATGTTACAAAAATACGTTTCTGTGATGGCATTTTTTTTATTCCACCCAATATATAATAGGATTGCTTCTTGCCTGAGTCGAACGCCTGAATAGTTATATTAAGACTGCGTCTTGCCTGAGTCGAACACCTGGTTAGTTATATTAGGATTGCGTCTTGCATGAGTCGAACACCTGGTTAGTTATATTAGGATTGCGTCTTGCCTGAGTCGAACACCTGGTTAGTTATATTAGGACTGCGTCTTGCCTGAATCGAACAACTGGTTAGTTATATTAGGATTGCGTATTGCCTGAGTCGAACACCTGGTTAGTTATATTAGGACTGCGTCTTGTCTGAGTCGAACACCTGGTTAGTTATATTAGGATTGCGTCTTGCCTGAGTCGAACACCTGGTTAGTTATATTAGGATTGCGTCTTGCCTGAGTCGAACGCCTGGTTAGTTATATTAGGACTGCGTCTTGGCTGAGTCGAACGCCTGGTTAGTTATATTAGGACTGCGTCTTGGCTGAGTCGAACATCTGGTTAGTTATATTAGGATTGCGTCTTGCCTGAGTCGAACACCTGGTTAGTTATATTAGGACTGCGTCTTGCCTGAGTCGAATGTCTGGTTAGTTATATTAGGACTGCGTCTTGCCTGAGTCGAATGTCTGGTTAGTTATATTAGGACTGCGTCTTGCCTGAGTCGAATGTCTGGTTAGTTATTTTGGACTGCGTCTTGCCTGAGTCGAACACCTGGTTAGTTATTTTGGACTGCGTCTTGCTTGAGTCGAATGTCTGGTTAGTTATATTAGGACTGCGTCTTGCCTGAGTCGAACACCTGGTTAGTTATTTTGGACTGCGTCTTGCCTGAGTCGAATGTCTGGTTAGTTATATTAGGACTGCGTCTTGCCTGAGTCGAACACCTGGTTAGTTATTTTGGACTGCATCTTGCCTGAGTCGAAAGCCTGGTTAGTTATATTATCATGTTGTATTTTTACCTTGTCCGGGATTAAATCTCAAAATATTAAGAAAGCTTAATCCAAATCTCCCCCATCCGCTACAAGCAAGGACAACAACACGCAACGAAGACACGCAACAACAACACGCAACAACAACACGCAACAACAACAGGCAACAACAACACGCAACAACAACACGCACGCAACAACAACACGCAACAACAACACGCAACAACAACACGCAAAAACAACACGCAACAACAACACGCAACAACAACACGCAACAACAACACGCAACAACAACACGCAACAACAACACGCACTGCTTTACATGCAAAGACAACACGCAACAACACTATCATTGTCTTGTGTTTATCTAGGACAGGGATCAGCAACCTACGGAACGTGAGTAAAATTGTGGCACGCATAGAGATTTTCAGTGGCACGCATAGAGATTTCCACTGTCACGCATAAAGATTTTCACTGGCACGCATAGAGATTTTCACTGGCACGCATAAAGATTTTCATTGGCACGCATAAAGATTTTCATTGGCACGCATAGAGATTTTCACTGGCACGCATAAAGATTTTCATTGGCACGCATAAAGATTTTCATTGGCACGCATAGAGATTTTCACTGGCACGCATAAAGATTTTCATTGGCACGCATACATATTTTCACTGGCACGCATAGAGATTTTTATTTGCACGCATAGAGATTTTTATTTGCCCGCATAGAGATTTTTATTTGCACGCATAGAGATTTCATTGGCACGCATAGAGATTTTCATTGGCACGCATAAGACCAAAAAACCCCATTACAAATGGCTAAAAAATTCGACGTAAATGTTTGACTTAAACTATACTGGCACGCTGAATGAATTAGACTTACAATATACTGGCACGCTGAATGATTAGACTTATAATATACTGGCACGCCCAATGATTAGACTTATAATATACTGGCACGCTGAATGAATCAGACTTATAATATACGGGCACGCTCAGTGAATTAGGCATATAAAATACTGGAACGCTCAATGAATTAGAAGTCTTCCTTTGACACGCTAGATACCAAAAAGTCCCCAATCCCCTGCTCTAGAAAAAAAACCTTTGAGATTTTTAAAATTATTTTTCGTATTTTAATTCTCTTTCGTTCATGTCGCTGCAGAAGGCTTCTGGTCGATACGTTCACGTTATGTTTTCTATTGCTTCTAACTAGAGTGCAGTCCGCTACAGATAAGAATAACTGTCACAGTGACTAAGCATCTCCACCAGTGTCGGCTTAAGGTATGTGCGACTGTCTAGAGCTGCACTTTTCTAGGGGTGGAACATCCCAGAGCCAAAACAACGGAAACCAAAAACAACGCAAAAAATGTAAAGAAAAGTCTGCAGTTCCCGCATTGCGACCCCCCCCCCCCGAGGCGGAGAGACCCCTCTTCCACACCCCTCTTCCACGCCACTGAGTACGTACATTATGCTCATGCGTTGGACGGGAACGGGGGCCTGGCCAGTCCGCCGAAGGCGGGCCTTTTTTCTAAATGGAGGGGCGTTAGAGCTGCACTTTTCTAGGGGTGGAACATCCCAGAGCCAAAACAACGGAAACCAAAAACAACGCAAAAAATGTAAAGAAAAGTCTGCAGTTCCCGCATTGCGACCCCCCCCCCCGAGGCGGAGAGACCCCTCTTCCACACCCCTCTTCCACGCCACTGAGTACGTACATTATGCTCATGCGTTGGACGGGAACGGTGGACTGGGCAGTCCGCCGAAGGCGGGACTTTTTTCTAAATGGAGGGGCGGTATTTTCGGCCAACTCCAGAGTTTTTATGGTGGAAGGGGTGTCAAACATATTGGCGCCACCCGGGGTGGCCCCTACGTTAGCTGCGACATTGAATTCATTCTGCATACATTCTCCATAAATTCTGACCGTCCATAAAAAGCCTAGCTATGTCTCTGATCAAGTCAGCTGTCTCCTCCCCAAATATTTTTGGTCAAACCCGTGATTTCAAATATGTCTCGCAACAGTTTTATTTAGCCTGCTGCAGTGGACGGCGAACTGAGGACGGAAATGTTTCAGCCATTACTGCAAAGTGAACCATTTTTTGTTTTTACATCGACGTTTACCCCCCCCCCACCCCCTTTTTTACAATTTGAAGTGAAGAAAATCGTAGACTATTTAAATTCAAATTGATTTATTAAATCTATTTTTCTGGATAATATAATGATAAATATTAAAAAGTTCAAATCAATTTTTTTTTTCAATAGTCAGTATTTTGAAACAAATTTTTTATATTCTTTGTATAGTGACATTAAAATTTGTGGATCTTTTTAAATCACTGAAAGCTTTTCCCTAGCGATCGCAATCGACTTGCGCGAGTGCTGAGAGAAACTTTTTACGAAGCGCAAACTCAGTTAAGAGGGCGCCACTGTTTTGTCATCACCTGCAGCCAAGAAAACTTGCAAAGGGCGGCACTGAGCTCCACGACTACAACAAACTATAACAGGCTCTATCAAGAAGTATCTACAAGTGTCTACAATACACAATAACAGGCAAAAATCACGAACCATCTCGACATCTACAACACACATCAGCACGCAACCACACATAGCAAAACGCAACAGCACACAACAGGCACTAATGACGACGTGTCTCCACTCCACATCTACAGTCTACAACATACAACAACATGCAACAGCACACACCAGCACACAACAACATACATCAGCACACAACACCAGGCACTACAACGACGTATCTCCACATCTACAACACACAACAACATGCAACAGCACACAACACCACACAACACCAGACACTGTCACCAATAGACCATCAAACGTTCCCATGTGTTCTGATGACAAATTCTTGGTTCTTTTGTCTGTCGGGTGCCAGGGTCAAGGTCAGGTTAGACCAAAGGCCGCGAGATGTCAGTTACCGAAGGCGTCACAATGTGGCACCTGTTTCGTTCAGACTTTTCCGGGACTAGTCGGATGCAGTCGATGTCTATCGGGTACGATACTCGATGGTAAAATCAGTTGGAACCAGTAAGGCCGGAGTGTTCTCACAACATACTTACATCCGACCTGTAACTCATAGGACGAGAAAATGGCTTAGACCAGATCATAGAGCCAGAAGGACGACAAAATGGCTTAGACCAGATCAGAGAGTCAGGCTAAGCAGACAAAATGGCTTAGACCAGATCAGAGAGCCAGGCCAAGCAGACAAAATGGCTTGGACCAGATCAGAGAGCCAGGCCAAGCAGACACAATGGCTTAGACCAGATCAGAGAGCCAGGTCAAGCAGACACATCTTTGGGAACCTAAAGAATGACGTAAAAAATCTCCTTTAAAAATTTTTTACTTTTATTTTTTTTAAACCTATTCAAAATAGGTCTTCCGCAAAAAGTGTGTTCCTGAGATTAAAAGATTAAAAGACCCAAAGACGTCTTAAGATTAACATACCTTGTGACGTCTTGAGATCAACGGCCCCAGAACCACGATTTTCTCACTCTTAAAACACGGCAATAGTTACATCCACCCAGTCCCCCCCCCACACCCCCCAAGACATGACAAACATTTTTGCACCCCTGCTGTTGTTCAAAGTTATGACTTGGCAGCGTGTGCACATGCAGATGGGGCTAAAAATAGAAACAGCTTTAAAGCCAAACATTGACGTGGTGGAGTGCGAAGAGGAAAGAACAAAAAAATAATAATAAAACAGACCAAATCTCTCTACAGCGTGCGTCTCTCACCTTCTTGAATGAAGTCAAGGTCGCGATGCGTACAGAAATAGCC
>CAXITT010000004.1:168796-222428 GCA_964033795.1 Lymnaea stagnalis | reverse complement strand
CGGTCCATATAACACTGCCTGGAACACAACGGTCCATATAACACTGCCTGGAACACAACGGTCCATATAACACTGCCTGGAACACAACGGTCCATATAACACTGCCTGGAACACAACGGTCCATATAACTTATATAACACTGCCTGGAACACAACGGTCCATATAACACTGCCTGGAACACAACGGTCCATATCAACATTTTTAAGGTATGTTCCTGAGATTCTGACAGTAAATTGAATAATTTCTATTGAACGTACTATCTATATGTTTTATGACAGATTTTTCCAGTTATATAACATTAGATATTTCCTAACTTTTATAGGACGTTACATTATTCCTAAATCTATTTTTTTTTAAAATTAGATACTTTGTAACTGTTGTAGATCATGTGATCAGTGGTCCCCAAACTTTTTATCGCTGCAGACCGGTCAAGGTTTGATAATTTTACCGCGGCCCGCTGGGGGTTGGGGGTCTTTATTGTTTATTGTTATTGTTGGATTGTTTTGATTTATAATTTTTATTTAATTGTATACAAACATGCATTCAAAATAAAATACAGTTACACCAAAAATGAATATAAAACGATTTAAAATTTTAACTCACTGGAACGGTAAATCAATGAGAACCCTGAGCTTGTTTCTCTGCAACAAGACGGTTCCATCTAGGGGTCATAGGAGACAATGCCACCCAAAGTGTTTTGCTTATGTCCAGTTTATTCCGTTGTTTTGTTTTGGTTGCTGTCACTGCAGAAACCCCCGCTTCACCCCAGTTTCAGACACATAGGATGTCGGAAATGGCAATAGAGATTTAAGTGATGTGGTGGCAATCCTAGGGTATTCCGACATGGCATGACTTTAATCCAGAACACCGGCAGAGTTGTTGTCTAGAACGCAGTTTTAAGGCCGCCTTCATTTGCAATCTCCAGCCGTAAATGTTCTTCTTGCACAGACAGACTAGATTCGCCTAGTTTGTTGACAAATGGGTCGCGGATCCATTCCTTACCAGTTCGTGGGTCTTTTGTGGTTGGGAAGTAGCGCTCGAACTTTTTTTAAAGCAAAGACAAGTGATCGTGCACCAACTGGGAGAATGAATGCTCAGGCTCAGTCTCGCCAGGTGATAGTGCACCAACTGGGAGAATGAATGCTCAGGCTCAGTCTCGCCAGGTGATAGTGCACCAACTGGGAGAATGAATGCTCAGGCTCAGCCTAGACATGTGATCGTTCACCAACTGAGAGAATGAATGTTCGGGCTCAGTCTCGACAGGTGATCGTGCACCAACTGGGAGAATGAATGCTCGGGCTCAGTCTCGACAGGTGATCGTGCACCAACTGGGAGAATGAATGCTCAGGCTCAGTCTAGACATGTGATCGTGCTCCAACTGGGAGAATGAATGTTCGGGCTCAGTCTCGACAGGTGATCGTGCACCAACTGGGAGAATGAATGCTCGGGCTCAGTCTCGACAGGTGATCGTGCACCAACTGGGAGAATGAATGCTCGGGCTCAGTCTCGACATGTGATCGTGCACCAACTGGGAGAATGAATGCTCAGGCTCAGTCTCGACATGTGATCGTGCACCAACTGGGAGAATGAATGCTCAGGCTCAGTCTCGCCAGGTGATAGTGCACCAACTGGGAGAATGAATGCTCAGGCTCAGTCTCGCCAGGTGATAGTGCACCAACTGGGAGAATGAATGCTCAGGCTCAGTCTAGACATGTGATCGTGCACCAACTGAGAGAATGAATGTTCGGGCTCAGTCTCGAGAGGTGATCGTGCACCAACTGGGAGAATGAATGCTCAGGCTCAGTCTAGACATGTGATCGTGCACCAACTGGGAGAATGAATGCTCGGGCTCAGTCTCGACAGGTGATTGTGCACCAACTGGGAGAATGAATGCTCAGGCTCAGTCTCGCCTAAAATCCCCGCTAATGTTTGAAACATGTCCAAAATGCCATTGTTCACGCGCCGTCCCCACAACTCCAGTTTGTCTTTAAATGCAGCTACTTAGTCTGCCAACTTGAAAACACTTGTCTTGTTCCCCTGAAGGGACAGATTGAGTTCATTGAACAGGCTGAATATGTCACACAGTTTTGTGACCCATACCTTGTCACTGAAATGTGCTGCTAGCGGTGACTTCTTTTCTGAGAGAAATCTTGGCGATGGCTCTCGTAATTTAAATTCTCTGGTTAGCGATTTTGCTCTGGATAACCGTCTTATGTCTGTGTACAAGAGAAGGCATCTGTGCTCTGGATAACCATCTTAGTTCTGTGTGCAAGAGAAGGGATCTGTGCTCTGCGTCCATCTCCTCACAAAGCTATGCTCAAACAGGCTCGAGTTAAGGGCGTGTTCTTTGATATGGTTAATAACTTTAACGACATCAATCAATATGCTGTTAAATTCCGGTGACATCTTTCGGCTTGCCACCATTTCCATGTGAATGATATAATGCGTGGATTCACTCTCAGGTGCAGCCTCCTTAATCCTAGCAGTTAAACCAGACAGCCGTCCGGTCATGGCAGCAGCTCCGTCTGTGCATGTGCCGACACAAAAAGTACCATTTTAGTTGTCCTGATATATAACCATCCACTGACTTGTATTGGGGGGATTGTCCCCCCCCCCCCAAAAAAAAAAAAAAAAAAACCAGACAACACCCCCCCCCCCCGACACAAAAAGTTCCATTTTAGTTGTCCTGATATACAACCATCCACTGACTTGTATTGGGGGGATTGCCCCCCCCCCCAAAAAAAAAAAATCAAGCACGACAACACCCCCCCGCCCCTGTATGGTTCCGGTTACTGTGAGACTTTGTGTCCGTACGTCCGTACTTAACATCCAGAAAATCTGATAAGCTTATAAAATGGAAATAATTTAATGTTTCTTTGGCGGCCCGGTACCATTTGATCCACGGACCGGTACGGTCCACAGCCCGGGGTTTGGGGATAACTGATGTAGATCATTCCTGGCATTTGACACCATATCACTCCTGTCATATGACATCAGTTAATACCTGTTTAATGACATTACATAATTCGAACTGAATTATGAGTTACTGAATTATTTCTACCATTCCTAAACCCAACCCACACACCCACCCACATATACTCACACACACCCTTTTTTCAACGAATTTAAACTTCTGAACCCCCTCAGTGGAGTGTCTCATTAAGCTCGCCTTCAAACTAGGAGTATGAAACTATTTGAAGACATAAACAGAACAGATTCATTCGGAGACGTTTTGACAAGACTTCCCTGTTTCTGGAGACTGCACGGGTGGCGCTAGATGACGAATATATAACAATACTCCAACATGCAACCGTAGTAGTCCCATGTCTCATTGCAGCCAATCAGATGTCTCATTGCAGCCAATCAGATGTCTCATTGCAGCCAATCAGATGCCCCGTTACAGGCAATCAGATGTCTCATTGCAGGCAATCACGTCTCACTGAAGGCAATCAGATATCTCATTGCAGGCAGTAAGATATCTTCAGATATCCAGACCACACGCGTGTTCATCCCCCTTTTTCAAAATTAAATGCTTTAGACCGTTAATTCCAACGACTCGCCAAGTCCCCCACCTCATCCTACCTACCCCAGCCCCCTCTGCACATGTCAAACCCCCTTGCCTGTGTCATGATATGACTTCACGGCTATCTCTCTAACAAGCGATAATGAGCGAGGCATTTGACGTTATTTTAGGCCTTGATGTTGCATTTGAAGATGCCGACATGGAGTGCAGGGTTATGCACAGTTGTTTTCTCCATTCCTAAAACACCATTAAGTGTTGGGTGTTGCTCAGTACCTAACATACCATAAAGTGTTGGGTGTTGCTCAAACACACCAAGTGTTGGGTGTTGCTCAGTCCCTAACACACCATAAATTGGTGGATGTTGCGTAGCCCCTAACACACCAAGTGTTGGATGTTGCTCAGTCCCTAACACACCAAGTGTTGGGTGTTGCTCAGTCCCTAACACACCATAAAGTGTTGGGATTTGCTTTATGAACAGACTGGCATTAAAAAGCCAAGTCTGCTCAGCCCCGCCAGGAAGTGACGTCAGATCTCCAAATAACGAAATTCCAACCGAAGCCAAAGCAGAAAGATAATGTTGTATCAACAATCAAGGAACAACACTTACAACTTTACACATTTACAGTCGGAACTTTTCTGTAACAACTGTTTATAAATATTTATTGTTTTGTTTGGAAATGGCATCTACAGTCTTGGATCTACGGTTTACGGAGAGCCAAAGAGCTCAACTTTGATTCACGGCTAAGTCTATACTTGTAACTTACATTTCTAAGCACCCCCATCCACACACACACACGCGCACCCACACCCCGAGACACAAATAGATCCGCCACCGAACCGAGTATTGAGATGAGATCTGGACCACTCTGACCTTGAGATGAGATCTGGACCACTCTGACCTTGAGATGAAATCTGGACCACTCTGACCTTGAGATGAGATCTGGACTATTCTGACCTTGAGATGAGACCTGGACTACTATGACCTTGAGATGATATATGGAATACTATGACCTTGAGATGAGATCTGGACTACTGTGACCTTGAGATGATATCTGGACTCATATGACCTTGAAATGAGATCTGGACTCATATGACCTTGAGATGAGATCTGGACCACTCTGACCTTGAGATGAGATCTGGACAACTCTGACCTTGAGATGAGATCTGGACCACTCTGACCTTGAGATGAGATCTGGACCACTCTGACCTTGTGATGAGATCTGGACCACTCTGACCTTGAGATGAGATCTGGACCACTCTGACCTTGAGATGAGATCTGGACCACTCTGACCTACTCTACTCTAGACCTGGTGAGACTGGAAGAGATGAGATCTGGACCACTCTGACCTTGAGATGAGATCTGGACCACTCTGACCTTGAGATGAGATCTGGACCACTCTGACCTTGAGATGAGATCTGGGCTATTCCTGTCGACGAGCAACCTTCTCGTTCCACACGGCCACATTAATAAGACTAATTTTTAATCCCACAGGAACCAAGGCCACGAGAACACAGTCTCACCCCCCCACCCCACCCCTCATAATCTCGGTTAATGGACCATTTGCTAGCCACTGCTTGTGGCTGATTTGGAAGGGAGCTGGATTTTGGGGTGAAGGGGTGGGGGCGATCGGATCCATGCTTGGCGCTATCTATGACTAATAGGGACAAGAACTCCGCCGAGTTCAATGAGGTCACGTGATCCGTGAACGAGATCAGGCCGAGGTCTGCTCCTGGTACGGGTCGTGACCTTCTTCCGCGGCAAACAAGCAACAGCAGGGAACGTAAACATCCAAGACAGTGCCTCAACTCAAAGCTGAAAAGTAGGTCTTAATTTAAATATACTCGGCGCAACATGCTGCGGCCACCTACAAGTACTGGTCGCAACAGACGGCCATCCATTATCTTATATACAAAGAACGAATTGCTTTCGAATAGCAGTATTGAAAGCTGCAATTTAAGATGTGGTGCATGATGTTTACCATCACAATAGCGAATGTCAGACAGTTTTAATAAAGAAGAAAAAGAGTGCTCGAAATTAAACGATTCATCCACCGTTTTGTAATGGGCGGGAGGGGAATAGTTCACTGACACACCGTCCATTGGACACACGTTGGTTAGGAAATATAACGAAATGAGGGAATGTTATGCATTACTTTGCAACAAGTTTGCCAGGAAATATAAGGAAGTGCGATGGAATGTTATGGATTACTTTGCTACAAGTTTTGCCAGGAAATATAAGGAAGTGTGATGGAATGTTATGCATTACTTTGCCTCAAGTTTGCTAGGAAATATAACGAAATGATGGAATATTATGCATTACTTTGCCTCAAGTTTGCCAGGAAATATAAGGAAGTGTGATGGAATGTTATGCATTACTTTGCTACAAGTTTGCCAGGAAATATAAGGAAGTGTGATGGAATTGTATGCATTACTTTGCCTCAAGTTTGCTAGGAAATATAACGAAATGATATATGCATTACTTTGCTACAAGTTTGCCAGGAAACATAAGGAAGTGTTATGGAATGTTATGCATTACTTTGCTACAAGTTTGGCAGGAAATATAAGGAAGTGTGATGCAATGTTATGCATTACTTTGCCTCAAGTTTGCAAGGAAATATAACGAAATGATGGAATGTTATGCATTACTTTGCTACAAGTTTGGCAGGAAATATAAGGAAGTGTGATGGAATGTTATGCATTACTTTGCTACAAGTTTGGCAGGAAATATAAGGAAGTGTGATGGAATGTTATGCATTACTTTGCTACAAGTTTGGCAGGAAATATAAGGAAGTGTGATGGAATGCAGTTACATAAAATTGTCACTTAGAGAGCAACCACTATAAACAGAATCCAAATTAATCGGCGGATGGTAGGTAGCTTTATTGGTGTCCCGAGACACAATGTCAAATCTGCATTGCTAGCATGTTCTTTGTTGATCTCTACGCAACAAGACCAACACAACGACTCTTTTAGGGTAGGCTCGTGCACATGAACACGTTTTCTTGGTCATCGGTCCAAAAACTCTTGGTGAAAACGAAGATCCACTATCTTAGAACAGACAAAATGTATTAACGATTATTTTTGTAAATAATAACTTTGAGCATCAAAATCAGATCAAACAATATTTCTAAAAAAAATATATATTTAAAAATGAGTAAAATTAGTGAAATCAGTAGGAGACACCAACGTTTCTTGCTGCTCTATCTCGGATGACAACACAGATCCCCACCAATACTGGAGTGTATTTTTTCAAAGATGTCCTCTGCGGTGGATGTGTTGAATACTGGTTGATAAATTAGTGCTACAGTCTGAACCGGTAAAAGTATAACTTATTGCTACAGTCTGAACCGGTAAAATTATAAATTATTGCTACAGTCTGAATCAGTACAACTATAAATTCGTGCTACAGTCTGAAACAGTACAACTATCAATTCGTGCTACAGTCTGAACCAGAAAAACTATAAATTAGTGCTACAATCTGAATAAGTACAACTATAACTTAGTGCTACAGTCTGAACCAGTACAACTATAGCGACTCAGCTACAGTCTGAACCAGTACAACTATTGCGACTAAGCTATATACAGTCTGTAACAATACAACTTTAGCGACTAAGCTACAGTCTGAACCAGTATAACCAAAGCGAATAAGCTACATTCTGAAACAGTACAACTATAGCGACTAAGCTACAGTTTGATCCAATACAACTTTAGCGACTAAGCTATAGCGACTAAGCTACAGTCTGAACCAATACAACTATAGTGAGTAAACGAACGTTGAACTGCAAGTCGAGGTGAATCTCTGGTACAAACAAACTCAGTCATCTCTGAAGAGCCTAATACTATCCATCTTCATCTTAAACCTACTGAACCCTTTTAACTGGAATCTAACGATCTTCTCAAAAGAAAATGAGCGAAACAAAGTATGGGGAAAAGTGAGGGGGAAAAAAGACGCAACAAGGCAACGAACGTACCGGCGAGAAGCCTTCTTCATCGAACAACAACATAACAGAAAAATATTTTTACATTTTTTTTTTAGCTATAATGCAGTATCCGAAAAGGAAAACAAGAGGAATGTCTCTCTCAGTGAAAAACTGAATGATACCTGTCGAATGGTACCTACTGACACGTATCACCTGGAACCTAATGACCCTATGAAAAGGAACCTACTGACCCAATCAGATTTAACCTATTGACCCCTCTTGATGGAACACACTAATTGGCGTTACAGGAAGTCCTTGACTTCATCTTTGCTGCATTCATTCCATCGAGTTTCTCGAATAATTTACATAAATATCTTAATATCTAAATCAGTGTTTTCCAAAGTCAACGCGGAGCGTACGCCCATAGGGGCGCAGCTGGAATATCACTGGGATGGGGGGGGGGAGTCATTTAGTCTCTGGGTCTGGTATATTTACATTTATTTTTAAAAAAAAAGGGGGGGGTGGGAGGAATGTTGGACATTCAACATTTTTTAAAGTAATCGTGGGGGGGGGGGGGGAAAATAAAAAATTTTAGGTAACACTACATGTCTACAGCTAAATATTTCGTAGGCCACATGACAGTATCGGACATAATAGAGAAAGATTTTCTGATATCCCAATATAGTACATAATAGAGAAAGTTTTTCTTATAGCCCAATATGAAACATATAGAGAAAGCTTTTCTGATAGCCCAATATTATTAGACATAATAGTGAAAGCCTTTCAGATAGCCCTATATCAGACATAACAGAGAAAACTTTTACCTGACATGAAATCTATGTATCACACATTTTATTACCTGTGCTCTACTGACCATGAACTTGGGCCGTTTTTATAAGGATTACAGGCTTTATGTCTAAGCTCATTACCCAATTTTTATACGTAAACCGTTTTGAATTACCAGCGGGTAAAACGTATCATATTTCTATCGGTACGATGTAGGTGAGTGGTTCTCAAAGTGGGCGGTAACACCCCCCCCCCTGAGGGCGGTGGGGTGTTTCTGTGTGGCGGTAAAATACTTGGTAGATTTAAGGGGCGCTGGGACTACCTTAGGGGGCCGTGTAGATGATATGTAAAAAAAAAAAAAAAAAAAAAGTTAAAATCTTTTCTTTTTTTTTTAAATGTGAATTATATACAATAGTTTTTATATTGTAATGTGTTTTTATCTTGTCTTCACTTATTTCCCGAAAAAAAATATGTTAGTGTGTGTGGTGGGGGGGGGTGCACACGGGGCGCTAGAATAGGGTTTATGGTGCCAAGGGCGCTGTGACTAAAAAAAAGTTGAGAACCACTGATGGCAGTGAACTGTCTTATATATACGATGTGTGCCTGAGGCAAAGTTGTGGATAGATATTAGATTTTGTTGGAAAACAATTCCTACATGACTAGAATGGTGCACTTGGGTAAAAGGAGAGGGGCATAACACATTTTCATAGTCCTGGTCCCAGCCCTGGTCCTGGTAAAATATCTCCCAGACATTTATTCCCTAACCCGCAACAAAAGAACAAAACATTATACATTTATGTGTTGGTATTGTACTTTAAATTATGCTTGTCTATTGATCAAATTATCTATATTATTTTGGCATTTATAGGTTCCTATGTAGAAACTTATATTGATGAAGTTATCTGTATTATCATGGTGTTGGCTTTGCACGATATTAAGGTTGAGTTAATATGTCACTAAATTATATTAACGTTAGGTCTATAGGTCCCCCCCCCGCACTGTGTTCTAGAAACACTAAGTCTATATAATATTAACGTTACGTTTATATGTCCTTATGTTATATTAACATTCATTCTATCGGTCCGCAACGTTAAGCTAAATGTCCCTATGTTATATTAATGTTACGCCTATAGGTCCTTATGTTATATTAAAGCTAAGCCTATAGGGCAATATGTTATAACTTATATTGACTTTGTATACAAACTATTGTGTCTTGAGTTCAAATTATTTCAATCAAACTTTATGTTTTACAGTAGGATGTATCTATATTAAAAATTATTATAAAAAAAATACAACTACAAGTGCCGATCACTGCCTGCAAGTGCTGAGCACTGCCTACAAGTCTGAGCACTGCCTACAATTGCTGAGCACTGCCTACAAGTCTGAGCTCTGCCTACAACTCTGGGAACTGCCTACAACTTCTGAGCAATGCCTAAAACTCTGAGCACTGCCTACAACTACTGAGCACTGCCTACAACTGCTGAGCACTGCCTACAACTGCTGAGCACTGCCTACAACTGCTGAGCACTGCCTACAACTGCTAACCATTGCCTATAACTGCTGAGCACTGCCTACAACTGCTGAGCACTGCCTACAAGTCTGAGCACTGCCTACAAGTCTGAGCACTGCCTACAAGTCAGAGGACTGCCTACAATTCTAAGCACTTCCTACAACTGATGAGCACTGCCTACAACTGCTGAGTACTGCCTACTACTGCTGAGCACTGCCTACAACTGCTGAGCACTGCCTTTCCTAAAAGTGCCGAGCACTGCTTACAAGTGCTAACAAATGCAGCATAAAGGTACACATGAAATGGCAACTGTACACACACTTTGGCATTCACCTAATCTCAGACAGGGGATGAAGGGAATTGGGTGGCTGCGGTGGTCTCTTTAGCTGGGGTTTGCTTTTGTCTGTGCAATAGAAGGGAAGTAGGACTAGGTGGAAGAGGAACGATCGGGAAAGTACGGTTAAAGATCATGAGACCGGGATGAAAAATCATTGGAGCGGGTGAAAAATCATTGGAGCTGGTGAACGATCATCGGAATGTTGAAAGATCATTGGACTGGGTGAAAGATTATTAGAGCAGATGAAAGATCATGAGATTATTAAGAGAAGGAGAAGGATCGTGATTATATAATATAAGGACAGCGAAAAGAGGAGGGGGTAAAAAATAAAATAGATAATTAAAGTACATGGTAAGACATTGCTTGCCAGCAGTTCATTTTTTGAAACATATAGTTGAAGATCGTATATTTTACCTGACTGAAAAGGCCTGTTGGTTTCGGTGTTTTTTCTATACCTCCGTCTCCGGCCGTCAAATAACGCCACAGTCTAAGTAATGTGACCTTTGAGAAACTACCTTGAAATTCCATGCCACTGAAGATGCGTCTGTTCCAGGCCGGCATACGGGATAGGGCTGGTACTGTCGGCTTTTTTCTATCAGCGTATGTGTACCTCTTTTTTTTTTTTGAAGGCCAGTGGGGTTAGGGGGCATAACATCTATAGAGAGAGTCCCACGTGATGACATCGTGCGTATAATATCTATTGTCGGCACTTCGGTGGTGGCTTGGCATCTTTTTTTTGTCTTTTGTCCAACTGAGTGCGCGAGGGCTTTGATTCAGTCAAGAGTTCAAGCAAACTCTGAATATGGAAATATGACTGAGATTCACAGCCATCTGTAATAAGAGTTCAAGCAAAACTCTGAATGGGGAAATAGCACTGAGGTTCACTGCCATCTGTAATCTCGTGATTTAAATGTTCAGATCAAACACCGTCCATTCTTGAACTAAGCTTGGGTTTTAGAAATGGGACGCCTTGGTTTTCACTCCTACACCTCCGTTAGAGTTACCTGGTCGTATTCCGGGTGCCCTGCTGGGTTTGGAGTTGCAAAGATCTCTGTAGGTATACAAAGATTTCTGTACGAATATAAAGATTTCTGTACGAATATAAAGATTTCTGTACGAATTCAAAGATGTGTGTGAGGTATTTACGTTAAATTAGTGGGGTAGATGTTTGTAAGTGAGTTGATCTCATACATTAGGTGCTACGCAATCTTCATGAACGCTAAGTGATTTGAAAACCACTGTTACAGGCCATCATAGTGGCCCAGTAGCCCGTTGGGGCATGTGATCTTCGGCCCGCGGCCATGGAACACATATGCACGTCTTCTTCAGTTGGTCTTTGCATACAGGATAGTCCGGCTGTTATGGTAGGCAAGTTCTGGGAGTGCTGAGCATTGAAAATAATTCAGGTTTTGCTGTCTCATTTCATAGTTGCCGGATGGGGAAATAGTGTTTTGTCTGGCTGATGGGGAAATAGTGTTTTGTCTGGCTGATTGGGAAATAGTGTTTTGTCTGCATGGCTGAAGGGGAAAAAGTATTTTGTCTGGCTGATGGTGAAAAGGTATTTTGTCTGGCTGACGGTTTTAAGTGTGCAAGAAATCAGCTTGAACATTTTGTGTTTTAATTGTTTTAATTTTCTGTCAGATTTCCAGCTCATTCTACTTCTTAATGTACAAAGTTCATATGTGGAATAAATGGTGCTATGAAACGTATGCACACAATCCATATTTCACATGGTGCTATAATGAATTTACGGTTCAAATCTTAGACATTTTGTAGTTGTTTTCAAAATTTAAAAATATTTTTTTTTTTTGGCAACTATTCTAATTGCAAACCCAAGAGCAGTGCTTCTCAGAATGTTGCGCCGAGGTCCGATATCAGTTTGCGAGACCTCATGCGCTGGTTTTTGAAAGGTGCATTTTTAAAAATAAAATTGTAGTTTTAATTTAGAGCAAAGTAACAGAGATTAGGGTACACAAGTATAGATCACTATCAGTGAAACTGTCAATGCAAGCTCCCAAGACCTAACCATACACTCCAAAACCATGTAGACAGCCGTCAATGAAACTGAGTAAGCTCCCAAGACCTAACCATACACTCCAAAGCAATGTAGACCACCTGCAGAGACCCCGTCTGATCCAGAAATCAAGGCCCTAATCCTACACTGCTAGACCACGAACGAAACTTGCGTTTGGCCCATTTCCATATCTCTGATGTCATCTTGTGGTGACGAAATCGTCTGCTGCACCAATTAGTTCTCGTTCAAAAAGACGTTAATCATTGACTGGCCCAGTCTACGGGCGATTATTGCATAGAACTAGGTTGTGAGGGTCAGGCAGCAAATATAGGGTCTATAAAAATGTTAAAAATAAAGATTTAAAAAAAACATCATTTAGAGAGAGTATTCAGAATTTTTTTTTATTGGTTTGATGTCATCTTGTGGTGACGAAATCGTCTGCTGCACCAATTAGTTCTCGTTCAAAAAGACGTTAATCATTGACTGGCCCAGTCTACGGGCGATTATTGCATAGAACTAGGTTGTGAGGGTCAGGCAGCAAATATAGTGTCTATAAAAATGTTAAAAAATAAAGATTTAAAAAAAACCATCATTTAGAGAGAGTATTCAGAATTTTTTTTTATTGGTTTGGTAACAAAAAGAAAGAATACGTGGAGTAAATTGAAAGGTTCCTCACTCCATTTTAGTGTACCCTTGCTGCATTTTTGTAACATAACGGTATTTGATGTACATTAACATATGAGTGAAGAGCACTATTTTGTATCATTACAGATTGTAATGGATATTAAGGTGGCAGTTAAAAGGTATAATCGAATGTTATTGTTCTAAAGGAATTGGATGTATTAATAAATAAATTATATGTTAAAATTGGACTTTCACTGATATATGTATATGTATATAAGTGTGAGTGAGACGTGGGTTATCAAGTATGCAGTGGAATAGTAACGGCCATATGTACATTGATGTCAGGACCGCAAGGTCGCCTGACGATTTGAGTTGACTATAGTATTATCAGGTGTCTTGCCAGATGTTATATCGGATGTCCTTATATAACCAAAAACTTAATACAATAACTTTTTTCATTTCGGTAATGGCTGTGCAGGGGAATAATCCAGAGGGATTTGGGGGGGGGGGGCACTCTGGGGATATGTATCAACCTCCCAGCTCTTATTTATTTTTTTATAAAAAAATTTTTTTCTAAATGATATTTGGACTGCAAGATTCTTAGCCTGGAAGATATACGTGATGAAATATATTTGGCCTGAAAGATATATGTGATGAAAGATATTTAGCCTGAAAGATACTTAGCCTGAAAGATATATGTGATGAAAGATATTTGGCCTGAAAGATACTTAGCCTGGAAGATATATGTGATGAAAGATATTTGGCCTGAAAGATACTTAGCCTGGAAGATATATGTGATGAAAGATAATTGGCCTGGAAGATACTTAGCCTGGAAGATATATGTGATGAAAGATATTTAGCCTGAAAGATACTTATCCTGGAAGATATATGTGATGAAAGATACTTAGCCTGGAAGATACTTAGCCTGGAAGATATATGTGATGAAAGATACTTAGCCTGGAAGATATATGTGATGAAAGATATTTAGCCTGAAAAATATGTGGCCTCAAAGATATATTGGCAGAAATATATATGGGCTGAAACATAGCTCGCCTGGGAGTTATATGGGCTGAGAGATATCTGGGCTGGGAGATATATGGGCTGAAACATATCTGACCTGGGAGAGATATTGGCTGAGAGATATCTGGGCTGAAAGATATATGGGCTAAAACATATCTGGCCTGCGAGATATATGGGCTTAAACATATCTGGCCTGGGTGATATATGATTTTAAACATATCTGGCCTGGGTGATATATGATTTTAAACATATCTGGCCTGGGAGATATATGGTTTTAAACATATATGGCCTGGGAGATATATGGGTTTAAACATATATGACCTAGGAGATATATGGGTTTAAACATATCTGGCCTGGGAGATATATGGGTTTAAACATATCTGTCCTGGGAGATATAATGGGTTTATAAATATATAGCCTGGGAGATATCTGGGTTTAAAAATATATGGCCTGGGAGATATCTGGGTTTAAACATATCTGGCCTGGGAGATATCTGGGCTGAGAGATATCTGGGTTGATAGACTTCTGGGCTACACGCTAGCAATCTTCAAGTTTGAAAGTTCTGGAAACTTCTGACATGGTTATCTCCCGCCACATACGTGTCCAGTAGCGACAAAACAAGAGGATACAGTTCACGCCTGCTGCTCAGAACTCGAAGGAAGTCTGTGGAATGTCATAAAGGTCATCGCGCACTCGTGTCAAAGCTACCAATCAAATTACACCGCACTTACCGCCCTCGTACGAGCAAATAAACCTTCAAATATTCCTCCTATAAACAAACTTTACACACACACACACACACATACACACACAAAAACAACTTTTGAAGTTATTTTCAAACATGGAATTTATAATAAAAAAAAGGGGTGCGGCTGCCACTCTGTGAAGCCACCGCCCAGCAGAGTTGTGTGTAAAGATACGTTTGTACACCTGACGCTAACGTGCAACGGGAATGTTCGGCTCCAAACAAAATAACAATTTACGGATTAACGCTGCGTTATTGTTGGTATAAGCGAGCCGCTTAGGAAGTGGACAAATCTGCGGTGATGGCCGTGTTGGCCGCAAGTCTGACGAGCAGATAAGGAAGTTTATTATTATATAGATTTTTTTTTTTTTTTTTTTTTTTTTTAAAATAAAATTTTAAAAAAAAAAAAAAAAAAAAAAAAATTTATTTATAGATTTGGTTTATCCCTCAGGCCACGGGGTTAACATGTTACGGCATTTTCTTTGTAGAGTAACAAGTAAGAACGATAAGCACTTCAAGGAAACACCCTCAATTCACCACAAACAACCTCCCTTTTTTTGGGAGAAGAAACTAAATATTGCATTAAGTAACATCTCACAGGACTGTAACTGGCTTTTCAAAACCAGACGCACTTTTTTCAGGGGGGGGGGAGGGGGCAGATCCAAAATTTGGAATTTAATAGGAGTGTGGGAGAGAGTTTAGTTCGACGGCGCAGAGACAGATTTATACGCTCAGGTCTTCATGGGTTCGACCTACATTGAGTTAGATTAGTTGAAGGTCATCTCACTTCAATGCCGGCCTTTGACGTGTGTTCAAACCTCACCTTGTGAAACTAAATATGACCCGGTAAACTCTCTCACGTAGCCTAAGTGGAATTACGTGTGAAAATATGGGCAAGAGGGATAGTGCAATCACTTCAGCTGACGACTGAACTAGACCAATAATCCGACCATTGAAAATTAAGCCGACTACTAAACTAGACAAATGAGCCGACCAGTGAACTAGACCAATAAGCAGACCATGAAATAGACCAATTTGCAGACCAATAAGGTAGACGCATCATTCGACCAGTGAACTAGACCAATAAGCCGACAATAAACAAGGCCAATAAGCAGACCAATAAACTAGACCAATAAGCCGACCAATAAACTAGACCAATAAGCCGACCAATGAACTAGACCAATAAGCAGACCAATAAACTAGACCAATATGCAGACCAATAAACTAGACCAATAAGCCGACAATAAACTAGACCAATAAGCAGACCAATAAGCAGACCAATGAACTAGACCAATAAGCCGACCAGCGAGCTCACCACTTAACTAGACCAACAAGCCGACCAATAAACTAGACCAATAAGCCGACCAATAAACTAGACCACAAAGCAGACCAATAAACTTGACCAATAAGCAGACCAATAAACTAGACCAATAAGCCGATCAATGAACTAGACCAACAAGCCGACCAATAAACTAGACCAATAAGCAGACCAATAAACTAGACCAATAAGCCAACTAGTGAACTAGACCAATCAGCCGACAATAAACTAGACCATTAAGCAGACCAATAAACTAGACCAATAAGCCGACCAATAAGCCGACTAGTGAACTAGACCAATCAACCGAACAATAAACTAGACCAATAAGCTAACTAGTGAACTAGACCAATCAGCCGAACAATAAACTAGACCAATAAGCCGACTAATAAACTAGACCAATAAGCCGACTAATAAACTAGACCAACAAGCCGACCAATAAACTAGACCAAAAAGCCGACCAATAAACTAGACCAATAAGCCGACCAATAAACTAGACCAACAAGCCGAACAATAAACTATGCCAATAAGCCGACAAATAAACTAGACCAATAAGCCAACCAATGAACTAGACCAAAAATCCGAACAATAAACTAGACCAATAAGCCGACCAAAAATCCGACCACTAAACTAGACCAACAAGCCGACCACTAAACTAGACCAACAAGCCGACCACTAAACTAGACCAACAAGCCGAACAGTAAGTTTACCACTGAACTAGCCCAATAAGGATACGATATTGCAGTCATTTCATGTCCATCTGTTAGCCGGCAAACTGGAAGTTACCCGGTGACCCTCACCCCGTGACCCGGTGACCCTCAGCCGGAGTTATTGAAGACATAAACCCAGAAACCCGGCCTGTCAAACGCGGCTTCCCCTTGGCTGCCCTAATTCACCAACAGTGGGGGGTTTGGCACTGTGGTGGGGGTGAGGGGGGTTGGGGAATTAAGCGTCAGAGCAAAAATCAATGTTACGTTGACCTTGCTGATATCTTGTCAAGGTCAACAAACGCTTTGACTTTACACACTTTCGACTCCTAATGAGCCAGGTTGGTTTGATAATGTGCCAGGTTAGTTCAATAATGTGCCAGGTTAGTTCATGAATGTGCCAGGTTAGTTGAATAATGTGCCAGGTTAGTTCAATAATGTTTCAGGGCAATTTGAATTACCATATATATTTATATATATATATATATATATATATAAAAGAATGAGCTATACTGACATAACGCCAAAGAACCGATAAGAATAAAGTACGTTGGGATTCTTAAAAACAATCATAGTGATTTTCTATTATTTTACGGAAATCGAATAAATTTCAATGCGCAATAAATATTTCATATCCACTTTTGTTTTAGTAAAAGTTTAAGTATTAATATTTTAAATTTCAAAAACATTTAAAGTATCAACTAAGGAACTATTTTCAGCATTTTATATGTGTTTGAAAGTTATGAAGAAAAAATATCTTAATCAAAGAATTACACCATAATCATATTAATCGGGAAAACCCAAACATCAGTTGTATTTAGTGCGTCTTTTAGTGCATTGCTAATATTGCGAGATAAAAATTAACATTAATTTGCTCTAAATGATCACGCAAATGACGTAACAGCGCGAATAGCCTATTTTGCAAAAACTCTTAGTTTTTTTTTTAATTTAATAACCGCGCGTGACAAAATTGATAAAGTATTTCCCCTTCTTAAAATTAAAATTAATAAATATAATTATTGCTTTTTAAATTGTCAATAAAACACTCACTCATTTTAGCTTTGTACTTTTAACATTTAATTTTTTTTTTATTAAATTCATAACGTAAAAAACTAACCTTTAAATTTATTTCTACTAAGAAAACGCCGTTTAATTCAATCAGTGCAGCGAAACTCCATAGCCAAATAGCATTCATTAATCCACTTGTAATTCATCCAAATAAGCACAAACCAAATGAAGTGCAAATCTGTTTGTTAGGGTATGAAAAGGACTACAATCCGGTGGAAGATTGTATTAATTTTAATAAAAAGTCTTGATTGGGGGGTTGGTCATTTTGTTCCAGGCAGCACAAGATACGTCTCAAAACAGAGGAATCAATCTGATAAATAATTAACCTTCTTGGGTACAAACATATCGGAGGTAAAAAAAAAAAAAAATGGGATGTGTACATTTTTACATGGATGACAATATATTTAAATCCTATGGTATTATATTTGTGAAAAATGATATGTTACATTCGCTTTAAAAAATAAACATATGTTAACCAATTAAGAAAATCACTGCCGTTAACAAAACGTGGTTACATTTATATAAGTATACCCATGAATATCAAAACCCAATCATTTTACACTTATGAAAATTTAATTTTGAAAAATGGAGATGGGTTAATATTTTCGTTTAAAATAAAAATGAAAATACATTTTTGTTTTTACTTTGCGAAAAGTAAAGTGGGTGTATATTAGTATGAGATTACCAATTTAAAAAAATAAAGACACACACGTTTTTTTTTTTATAGCCGTGAAAAACGGTTGAGAGATTCTTCTTTACATGAATACGACTTTCTGATAATGTATAATTTTTAAAAAAGGCAAAAGTTTCCTTAAATTTTTTATGAAGATATTCAATATCAATAAATATCAAACTCCTGTAATAAAGAATATATTTATGTCATATATATTTTGTTTTTGTTTTAAATTTAAGATTATGTTTTTTAACAATTTTTAGAGAAAAAAAGTTGTAATTCAAAGACACGAAAAGGGGTAAATCTAAAGTATTTCTCTGGCGTAGATTTCGTCCCTCCATTAACTTCTTTGGTGACAAAAGTGATATAATTAGTGATAATTTAGATTGGGTCATTTAAGGTCATGTTTAGAGGGGGAAAAGTAGTTTAGGAGCATGAAAGGGAGTAGGGTAGGCATATGATATATAGCAGATAAATACTTCACAAATCTTAATGATGTTAGAAATGTAGATGTCATTATATTTTTTTAAGTTATGAATTGTGATGAGTTTTTGCAATAGCAGGTAGAAAGTATCGCAAAGGACCTACCATTATTATCACAATAACATCAATTCTTTTATTCTAGTAAAATCATAAATTGATGTATAAATCTGATGTGTGCACCAAACATAACACTTTTACAAAAACATATCATTCATCAGTATGGGTAAATTAATTATATAGGAAGATAGACCTTATACACGTAGTGTACATTGTGACCCATGCAAGTCATCAATATGAACATAAAATGTAAGGCAGCAGATGCAACATTAGTTAAAACTCAGCAGAATTTTTAGGCAAGTCTATCGCCTTATTTTGTAGTCATGAATATCGGACGAGGAAACGTCTGCTAGTCACAGAAGAGCTACACTGCTAGATAAGTCACAGAAGACCTACATTGCTAGATAAGGCACAGAAGAGCTACATTGTTAGATACGTCACATAAGAGCTGCACTGCTATAAGATAAGTCACAGAGGAGCTACACTGCTAGATAAGTCACAGAAGGGCTACCTTGCTAGATAAGTCACAGAAGAGCTGCACTGCTAGATAAGTCACAGAAACGCTACCTTGCTAGATAAGGCACAGAAGAACTACATTTGTAGGTACTTCCGATGATCAATTTAGAGTCACTGATTGCCGTGGAGAATTTCAATGATTTTTAAATAACAGCCTCTGCAATCGCAGATGCAATTTTTGAGAAAACGCGATAAATTTCGTCACGGAAATGAAGAACAGTTTGAAGAAGCTTATTACTGATGTCTGGCTTTAACAGGTGGCGGTGCGGGTGGTGTGGGGGGGGGGGAAGAGGGCTAAACTACACAACATTTCGTAAAAGAGGATTAAGTGCCTCTTCCACGCATGTTGCAGTCATGGTCTACATTCACTTATGATTGTGCTTAATGCAATGGGTACACACAAAAAGAACCTATCATCTGGCTTATGGAGTCACTATAAAGTTGAAAGGTAAGGTGTTGAAAAGGACGGGTATTTGACAGTGTGGGTATAGCAATGTGCGAGTGTTGAAAGGAACGGGTATTGAAATGTAAGGGTATTTGAAAGAGTGGGTATAGCAAATATGCGGGTATCGAAATCTACGGGTATTGAAAAGTATGGGTATTGAAATGTACGGGTATCGAAACGTACGGCTATCGAAATGTACGTGTCTCGAAATGTACGGGTATTGAAATGTATGGGTATTGAAATGTACGGGTATTGAAAGGGACGGGTTTTTCAAAGTAGGCAGCCTGAGAAACCTGACGTCACCAAAGTCTCGTCACCGACTCAGTGTTGTTTTACAAGGGCTTTCATTAACTCCCGTATCGCCCCCGGCAGCTTCAATTTAATTTTCGACTTGACGCGCCTGTTGTGTTTAAATCACCGTGCATCAGACATCTGCGTCCCAATTCAATACTTCAGCCAGGTGTCCCACTGCAGTGGAAATAGACATCTGTGTTCTAATCCAATGCTTCAGCCAGGTGTCCCACTGCAGTGGAAATAGACATCTGTGTTCTAATCCAATGCTTCAGCCAGGTGTCCCACTGCAGTGGAACTAGACATCTGTGTTCTAATCCAATGCTTCAGCCAGGTGTGCGACTGCAGTGGAACTAGACATCTGTGTTCTAATCCATTGCTACAGCAAGGTGTCCGACTGCAGTGGAAATAGACATCTGTGTTCTAATCCAATGCTACAGCAAGGTGTCCGACCGCAGTGGAACCATGCATTTGTGTTCTAATCCAATGCTACATCAAGGTGTACGACTGAAGTATAATCATGCATCTGTGTTCTCAGCCAATGCTTCAACCAGGTGTCCGACTGCAGTGGCAATAGACATCTGCGCTCTAAGCCAATGCATCAGCCAGGTGTCCGACTGCAGTGGCAACAGACATCTGCGCTCTAAGCCAACGCTATATCAAGGTGTCCGACTGCAGTGGAGCCATGCACTTCCGCCCAGCCATCTTGTCAGGTGTACACAAACCAAACGAGACGAAGCCGTCGACTTGAATTAGTTCATTCCTTTCGTGACGGTTTGTAGGCCGCTTCAGTCGAACGTCCTTCCCGGGAGTGGATACGGTGAATATCCGCGAAATGCTAATATATGCTGAAACTCAGTCCACCCTCGCGTAGCCCTGATTATAACCAAAATAATGTTTGGCTGACAACTTGAAAAAAAAAAAAAAAAAAAAAAAAAAAAAAAAAAAAAAAGAAAAAAAAAAAAAAAAAAAAAAACAAAAAAACAACAAAAAAACGTTGTTTCTTTGTTGGTTTGATTCATGTTTTCGTTAATCTCTAAACAATTCTCAATGTTCCGCATCTCCAAAAAATCCAGAATTTGGGTTGACAGTTTGGGTGACCTTTGACTGCATCAGTGTTTGGCAGACCCAGACTTCACGGTATTTCCAAAGATATGTCTTAAAATAGTTCAAAGTCATTTAATAGATTTTAATTGCCAGGCGTAAATTGATACAACACAGTATTCAATCATTATTCTCGTTTATTTGTGGCAGCCAGCTAAACAAGGAAAGTGTGTAACAGATAGTGTTTAACTAGGGAGTTACTGTGGAAAAAAACAAACAAATGTATTGTAAGCGGTCGTTCGCAAATTACGTAAGTCACGCAAAAAAAAAGAAGACCTTTCTAGACCCCCCCCCCCGAACCCCCGCCCTCCGGCCACATAGTGTTATTGTGGAAAAAAACAAACAAAGGGATTGTAAGCGGTCGTTCCCAAATTACGTAAGTCACGCAAAAAAAAAGAAGACCTTTCTAAACCCCCCCCCCCCGAACCCCCGCCCTCCGGCCACATAGTGTTATTTTATTATTTAACATTTGCCCATAAAGGATTAAGACGTAGTATGATGAGAAAAATGTGACGCGAAACAACGAAGTCATCCACAAGCCGAATGTAAAATGGCCACAACAGTTTTTGCGTCATTTTTCGATATGCGCAGAAGGTCTGCACGACTGAGTTTCACGGTAGCTACAATACCTGAGGCAATTTCGACCTCAAACTAATGATTTTAAAATTAATTAAATAAGGATTTTTCAAAATTTGAAAATTTTAAATTTTAAAAAAAACGTGACGTTACATATTTTTGATTCCCCTTGTCACAAAGTGTCACAAATTCTCGCGTGACCCCCCCCCCCACCCCACCCCCAACTCCTCTGAGCGTGACGTAATTTGCGAACGACCCATCATTGGTTCTAAATGTTATTTCGCCAAGATTAGGTGTCCCCTCCGGTTAGCCTAGGGACCTTTCAAGATGTTTCGGACATTCACCAACCCCCTACCCCGAACCCCCCCCCCTCCCCCAACCCCATGAACGGACGCGCTCTTAAAATCAAGGATTCACTCGTGTTACTGATGATTCCGGCACGCGAGAATTCCAAGATCTGAGCTNCCCCCCCCCCTCCCCCAACCCCATGAACGGACGCGCTCTTAAAATCAAGGATTCACTCGTGTTACTGATGATTCCGGCACGCGAGAATTCCAAGATCTGAGCTGATCAATGGGGGTTCTATAATATATAAGAGGGTTGGGGAGCCTGGCCCATGCCATTATGCCTACTTCATGTTCATGACGTCACACAAGTGAGACGATGATGCCAACAGTAAAAGAAATAAAATGTATTGTTACGTCGATTGGGTCGCACACTGCATTGTCGGCACTGGGAATTGTAAAACTCTGATTGCAAACAACATTTATCAAATCATTTATTAGACTACTATTATTTTTATTTCTGTAAAATAGGTTTTAGTTAGATCACCACGTTTAAGTGGTTTGCCCCCCCCCTCCCTCCCTTCCTCGCCCCGCCCCCCTGGCCAATGTCCCGGAACCACTTGGGGTAAACCAAGGACTTTCTGTTGAGATTATTGGAACAGTTAAGAGCGTAACTGTTTCCACAAGCATGCACCAGGGGTCAGTCGAACACCTGGTCGAAGAGCTCAAGTTTGGGGTGGGGAAGGGGAGGGGGAGGGGAGGGCAGAGTCTTGATTCCCTCCACCAGCCATGAGCCTGCCTGCTGAGCCACTGCAGACAGTGCAAGGACTTCTGACAGAGCTTGGAAATTGTGGCGAGTTTTCTTCTTCTAAACCCCACCCCCCTCCCCAACCCACTCTTCTCTATTTTGAGGGCCCACGATCAATGAATTGATCATTGTGGCTCCTATGTTTCAGGGGTATTCTCAGGCGCATAAACAGCTATTCACATATCTAATACATTGTAACATAAAGACATGTATAGAAAGTATGACTCTCTTAGATCAACGATAAAGACATGATCCTAGACAGTTATATTCTTTAAGATACAAAGACAAATAGATTCTTTAAGATTTAAATACAAATAGATTCTTTAAGATACAGATTAACATATATCATCTGGACACAGATACACATATATTCTCTGGACACAGATACACATATATTCTCTGGACACAGATACACATATATTCTCTTGACACAGAGACACATACGTTGGAGAAGAGTTGGGGGGTGAAGGTGGCATGCTCTCCACGTGTGAAGTAAAAGAAAGTATCTTTTAAGATTTGTTTCTTAGAATAGTTGTAAATGTTTTTAAATTTCATTTTAACGTATAAAATGATTTAAATGGTGGGCGCGTGTGTGTCTCTGAGTTCGCCCCTGGCGACATCTGTTCGAGGTACGCGACCGTCACTGAAGACCGTTCTGTGTCACGTGGTTATGTTACTCGGCTACGTTACGCTGTCACACTTGGCTTCCTCACCGCCACAACAGATCGTGCGCCGGTGTGCTTTCCAGTACGTGTCTCCGTCACACATGGCCGGCCCCACGATAACAGCCAAATTTATGTGACATGGAGGGCAGACGTGTGATACGCTGTTGTCTGTGTGTTCCCCAGGCTGGTATCAGGAAGTGTTGTTTCTACAGACCAGATACGACAAGACTAGGATACAGTCCCTACAAGAACCAGGCGTGAACTACAGGGCCTAAAATAGCCAAGCGTAGACTAAAGTACCTGAAATAACCAGGTGTGGGCTACAGTGCCTAAAATAACCAGCTGTGGGCTACACAGTGGCTAAAATATCCAGGCGTGGACTACAGACGATACTATTATCAAACGTGTACTTCACACATGTGGACTAAAGACGACACTACTACCAACCATGTAGTTCAAAAACATGTAGACTACAGATGACACTACTACAAGCCATTTAGTTCATACATGTAGACTACAGACGACACTACTACCAGCCATTTAGTTCATACATGTAGACTACAGATGACACTACTACAAGCCATTTAGTTCATACATGTAGACAACAGACGACACTACTATCATCCATGTAGTTCACACACGTAGACTACAGACGACACTACTACCAGCTAGAATACAGTCCCTAGCATAACCAGGCGTAGACTAAAATGCCTGAAATAACCAGGTGGGGACTATATGACCTAGGATAACCAGGTGCTCACACACATGTAGACTACAGACGACACTACTACCATCCATGTAGTTCACACACATGTAGACTACAGACGACACTACTACCAGCTAGAATACAGTCCCTAACATAACCAGGCGTAGACTAAAATGCCTGAAATAACCAGGTGGGGACTATATGACCTAGGATAACCAGGTGCTCACACACATGTAGACTACAGACGATACTACTACCATCCATTTAGTTCACACACATGTAGACTACAGACGACACTAATACATCCATGTAGTTCACACACATGTAGACTACAGACGATACTACTACCATCCATTTAGTTCACACACATGTAGACTACAGACGACACTAATACATCCATGTAGTTCACACACATGTAGACTACAGACGATACTACTACCATCCATTTAGTTCACACACATGTAGACTACAGACGATACTACTACCATCCATTTAGTTCACACACATGTAGACTACAGACGACACTAATACATCCACGTAGTTCACACGCATGTAGACTACAGACGATACTACTACCATCCATTTAGTTCACACACATGTAGACTACAGACGACACTTCTAATGTAGACTACAGACGACACTACTAATGTAGACTACAGACGACACTACTAATGTAGACTACAGACGACACTACTACCATCCATGTAGTTCACACAAGTAGACTACAGATGACACTACTAATGTAGACTACAGACGACACTACTAATGTAGACTACAGACGACACTACTAATGTAGACTACAGACGACACTACTATCATCCATTTAGTTCACACACATGTAAACTACAGACGACACTACTACCAGCCATTTAGTTCACACACATGTAGACTACAGACGACACTACTACCAGCCATTTAGTTCACACAGCCACCAGGACAACCATGTTGAACCAAACATTTCACATAATTTTGGTTCTCCGTGACTAAGCCAATTTAACGATACAAATGATTACAGACACAAAGATGATCAAAGATACATAATATGATTGCAGATCACACACACATGATTACCAGTACACAGATGAATGCAGACACAAATATGCTTATCAACACACAGTTGAAAACGGATACGCGGATAATTACAGGCACTTATATTACGATCGCACAATGAATACAGATGCTTGCAGACACACAGATGATTACAGACATATATATTATTGCAGACACAGATAATTACAGACACATGATTGCCGATACACACATATTACAAATGCACATATTATTACAGACACAGAGGATTGAAGACTCATAGTTAATTACAGACACAGAGGACTGAAGACTCATAGTTAATTACAGACACAGAGGATTGAAGACTCATAGTTAATTACAGACACAGAGGATTGAAGACTCATAGTTAATTACAGACACAGAGGATTGAAGACTCATCGTTAATTACAGACATAATTATAATAGCAGACAAACAGAAGATCTCACATACATACATACAATTGCAGAGGCATAGATGTTTGCTTACACAAAGATGATTGCTTACACAAAGATGACTGCTTACACAAAGATGACTGCTTACAAAAAGATGATTGCTTACACAAAGATGATTGCTTACACAAAGATGATTGCTTACACAAAGATGCTTGCTTACACAAAGATGACTACTTACACAAAGATGATTGCTTACACAAAGATGATTGCTTACACAAAGATGACTGCTTACACAAAGATGACTGATTACAAAAAGATGATTGCTTACACAAAGATGATTGCTTACACAAAGATGATTGCTTACACAAAGATGCTTGCTTACACAAAGATGACTACTTACACAAAGATGATTGCTTACACAAAGATGATTGCTTACACAAAGATGACTGCTTACACAAAGATGATTGCTTACACAAAGATGATTACTTACACAAAGATGATTGTGGAAAATGATTCGAACGGAAATTTTTTCGAAATTAAATTTATCAAACAGATTTACATTGATATTTTTTAAACGGTTTAATTAAGGAAAGTACGAGTGCGGGAAATGGGGAAAATGGAAACTTTTCAATCAAATAATTTTTGTTTTTTGTTTTTATTTCCCCGATCATTACACGTCAAACAAAGTTCCGTGGAAGACTTTCCCGTCCAACAAATTTGTTTTTGTACTAACTTCCGGTAACCCATAATAAATTACAGACACAGGCTTAATAACGTTGAGCAATAAAAGAATTAATTAAAGAAGTGCTTAGTAGGGTGCACTTTTATTATTTTACACCCAGTCCTGGTCCGGATAATTTGAGATTTTGAGACCCGGCGGGTCCGGTTATTTTGAGACAATACCCAGCGGGTCCGGGTATTTTGAGACAATACCCAGCGGGTCCGGGTATTTTGAGACAATACCCAGCGGGTCCGGGTATTTTGAGACAATACCCGGCGGGTCAGGTTGTTACAAAAACAGAGTCATCTTTCATTTTTTATGATGTGTTCCATCCAATAGGGAGGAGTGAAAAGTGCAGGCACTAACAGCTTAGTAGCCATGACGAAGGTATCAATGCAATGTACTTTCGGCAGAACTGTCGTTATAAACATCAACATCAAGTAATAGGAATGGGTTATGGGGCAGGCTTAGACATACAGAAGAAAGGACTACATGTAGGGTATGTCATGGCAACTTGATGACAGTAAGTGATGGTAAGAAAGGGATAGGGTTAGAGGGTATGGCAACTTGATGACAGTAAGTGATGGTAAGAAAGGGATAGGGTTAGAGGGTATGGCAACTTGATGACAGTAAGTGATGGTAAGAAAAGGGATAGGGTTAGAAGGTGTGGCAACTTGATGACAGTAAGTGATGGTAAGAAAGGGATAGGGTTAGAAGGTATGGCAACTTGATGACAGTAAGTGATGGTAAGAAAAGGGATAGGATTAGAAGGTGTGGCAACTTGATGACAGTAAGTGATGGTAAAACAGGGGATAGGGTTAGAAGGTATGGCAACTTGATGACAGTAAGTGATGGTAAGAGAGGGCTAGGGTTAGAGGGTATGGCAACTTGATGACAGTAAGTGATGGTAAGAAAAGGATAGGGTTAGAGGGTATGGCAACTTGACAGTATGTGATGATAAAACAGGGCCAGCATTAGAGGTTGTGGGAACTTGATGGCAGTATGTGATGTCAGACAGAGCTATGTTAAGGTGAACTACTGTGTGGGTGCTTCTGAGAATGGCAGGGGTGTAGAGAGGGGCATGGCAGTGATATATTGGTAAGAGCATGGCAGTGATGTAGGTAAGGCTAGTGATGTAGACAAGGGCAGTGATTTAGGTAAGGGCAGTGATGTAGACAAGGGCATTGATTTAGGTAAGGGCAGTGATGTAGATAATTTAGATAAGGGCAGTGATGTAGATCATTTAGATAAGATCAGTGATGTAGATCATTTAGGCGTAAGAGCAGTGATGTAGATCATTTAGGCGTAAGAGCAGTGATGTAGATCATTTAGATAAGAGCAGTGATGTAGATCATTTAGATAAGAGCAGTGATGTAGATCATTTAGATAAGAGCAGTGATGTAGATAAGGGCAGGACAATAATGTAGATAAGGGCAGTTAAGTAGATAAGGGCAGTGAAATGATGAAATCAGGGCAGGACAGTGATGCAGAGAGGAACTACCTTGGTACAAGTAATAAGGATTAAGGGCTAACTTTATGTCCTGTCGCCATGTCTGGGACAACAGCTCTCGAGGCGGCCTCCAGGTAGACGAAGGTCGGTCAGTTAAGTGTTCAGGTCACGAGTGTTTATGTTTCCTGGTGCGGGAGACTCCGTGACCCCCAAATGGCCGGCCTGTGACGGGTGCTACACTGAACTGCTACACCATAAGACTAGGGGGGTCCGAGCACGGCTACACTCTCAAACGTCGTAACCGCCGCACTTAGTAGGCTACCGATAAGGTCACTTGATGTATGTGGGGGAAATAATCGCGTGTCAACACCGTCTGCTCCAGATAAACGTGACACTTATTGAAGACCATGTCTGAGACAACAAATACCTTCATATTTCTCTCGTTCCAGCTACACACAATAGGTTTTGAATTTTTTTTTTTTTAATTTTTTTTTGACAAGCCCGGCTGTTTTGAAGAAAGATATATTGTAGGTTTAAAAACAAGAAAACACAGATCTTACCTTTTCAAGGTGCGCCGAGGTCCGGGTGTGAAGGGACAGGACCACCACGTACAGTAAAGTGCTCCACCAAAGCATGGTGCTTCCGACTCTTCTTAGTGGCACCGAAGAAACGTGCGTGGAGCCGCCGAGAGCTCTATGTCGTATTCCCATGTACGGACCCGCCCGTGTACTGTGTCTAACCGACTTCATCGGCCTTGGAGATGCACCGTTCCCCTTGCTGAATGAACGAGCCGTCGGGGCCCTCTGACACCGTGTTGCGAAGGAATGGTAACGTTTGCAAGGGGGGCCACTGTCGCGTTCAAGCATTGTTTCAAAAGATCGTTACTTTTTTTTTTTTTTTTTAAATTACACGTTATTTTACATCTCAGAACACAGCACAGTAGCTAGAATTTTAAATGTTACTCAAGTGGTTTGCTCTAGACACGTTTTATCTGCAGGACACATGTAGGAAACAAATATCGATAATATATACTAACAGATAAATACATGTTCATTTGATACAAAACATAGATGTACTAAATAATTTTTAATCAAATATAAATTTTAGCCATTCTACAACTAAAGTAGAAACGTGTTGACTAGTCCGGATTATGGGCCTTGGCACGTCGACCAATGGACAACAGCTGCCTGGCAAATCAAAAGCAGACGAAGATACGGCGATGTAAGGCAGGGAATTCTTTGACGCCCGATCACCCTGTGCATGTGGTCGACCTTGAATTTTGATAATCCGGGCCTAAGGGATTAAAGATGGCTGTCTGTAAAACAAAAAAATGTCCGTTCCGCAAACCTCCCATTTCATCCATTATTATGGTAAACGCTGGCATGGTCAGCACCCCAGGATGGTAGAAAACCCGGTCAATGTAGCCACCTCTGCTACATAGATTAAGAATAGCCGGTCTTGTAGGCGGCCTAGACAAGGTAGCCACCTCTGCTACATAGATTAAGAATAGCCGGTCTAGAAGGCGACCTAGTCAAGGTAGCCACCTCTGCTACATAGATTAAGAATAGCCGATCTAGAAGGCGACCTAGTCAAGGTAGCCACCTCTGCTACATAGATTAAGAATAGCCGATCTAGAAGGCGACCTAGTCAAGGTAGCCACCTCTGCTACATAGATTAAGAATAGCCGGTCTTGTAGGCGGCCTAGTCAATGTAGCCACATATGCTATATAGAATAAGAAAAGCCGGTCTAGTGGGTGACCTAGTAGTAAAATAGCCTTAGCTGCAGCCATTATAACTGAATAACTTTCACACTTAAGGATTGGATTACAGGAAGAAACACAATTCATCACACACCCCTCCCAGAGTCCAAGCCATTCATCTTCACACATACTCAGTGCATTTATCGCATCCTCTACCCTCCCAGTGCATTCCTCTTACACACCCTACCCTCCCGGTGAATTTATTACACTCCCATAATCTCCTAATTCCATTTATCACACTCCCACTACCCTACAAGTTCATTTATCACCAACTCCCTAGTATCCAAGTTGATTATCACACTCCCATACCCTCCCAATGCATTTCTCCCACACTCCAAGACCCTCCCAATGCATTCCTCCTCACTCCCTTACCCTCCCTGTGCATTCCTCTTCACTCCCTTACCCTTCTATGCATTCCTCCCCACTCCCATACCCTCCCAATGCATTTCTCCCACACTCCCGGACCCTCCCAGTGCATTCCTCGTCACTCCCATACCCTCCCAGTGCATTTCTCCCCAGTCCCCTACCCTCCCAGTGCATTTCTCCCCAGTCCCCTACCCTCCCAGTGCATTCCTCCTAACTCCCGTACCCTCCTAGTGCATTCCCCCCCCCCCCCCCCCCCCCCCTCCCCAGCCCCCTCCCCCCCCCTGCCATTCCCCCCCGCCCCCCACCCCCCCCAGGCCATCCCCCCAACCCCCCTACCCCCCCTGGGCCATCCCCCCCCCCCCCGCTACCTCCCAGTGCATTTAAAACATAACGGTTCGACTGGGTGCAGACGCGGCCGTATTGAAACATATGTCAGCACGCCAAGTCACGTGCTATATGTGCCTAAGTCCAGGCTTTCACAAGTTGTGGTAACTGAACTCACCAGGGTAGCCTTGATCCAGTCTGTGCCAGCTTAGCTAGTCTAAGCTCATGTTTAGCGTTGTATACGTCATTTTGGCCTAGTCGCCTATTGTATCTGACACCCAGTGGTGTCACAAGAATTGTGTAGGGGGCTGGGGGGGGGACCCAGTGCTGCAAACTCATAATGTAGGCCAATTCAGACTTCTCCATGGACCTCCCCCAAGTCCGAACTGCTCTGATGTCATCCTGCTCTTATGGCAACCTGCTCTGGTGATTAATACGACTCCGGTGACAGGTGGGACACAGCTCTTGTAGTTTAGATGTGTTATTGAACCCACTTGCTCGAGCTCTGTCAAATTTACAATATTTTATTGGGTGTCCTCTCCCTGCGAGTGCTTCTTACCCCTGTGATGTGTCATCCCCATGTGAGGGTGTCATCCCCTTTGAGGGTGTCATCCCCTTGTGTGGTTGTCATCCCCCTATGAGGATGCACCGCCTTGTGTGGGTGATATCCCCCTGTGAGGGTGTCATCCCTTTTGAGGGTGTCATCCCCGTGTGTGGGTGTCATCCCCTTATGAGGATGCCACCCCCCTGTGAGGGTGACATCCCCCTGTGTGGGTGACATCCCCATGGGAGGGTGTCATCCCTATGGGAGGGTGTCATCCCGTTTGGGGGTGTCATCCCCTTTGAGGGTGTCATCCCCCAGTGAGGGTGTCATCCCCACTGTGTGGTTGACATCCTCTCTTAAGGGTGTCATCCCCCGGTGATGGTGTCATCCCCCAGTAAGGGTGTCATCTCCCTATGTGGGTGTCATCCCCATGTGAGGGTGTCATCCCCATGTGAGGATGTCCTCCCCCGTGTTGGTGTGACCCCACAGGGTTGAGATGTCATCCCCACTGTGAGAGTGTCATCCCCACTGTGTGGTTGACATCCCTTTTTAAGGGTGTCATGCCCCAGTAAGGGTGTCATCCCCCTATGTGGGTGTCATCTCCATGTGAGGGTGTCCTCCGACTGTGTGGGTGTAACCCCCCATCCCGGGTGATGGTGTCATCCCCCAGTGAGGGTGTCATCCCCCTGTCAGGGTGTCCTCCGACTGTGTGGGTTTGACCCCACAACCCGGGTGAGATGTCATCCCCCTGAATGTCCCGAATCCGTTCCATACCTCCAAGTGAAGTTACTCCTTATGCTCAAAACTTTCAGAGATGAAAAGGTTTTCAAAGGGGCCAATCAAAAAGTTCCTGCCTTATACAACAACCTATCTTTACGTACAATGATTTTTTTCAATCTTATGAACTTAGAAATAACGCATAGAGATCTATTTTACCCCAAAGGCAGTACCCAAAAATCAAGATTTAAAAAGGCCCCAGTTTTGAAGTTATTGTATTAAAATTAAATGAAAGGGGAAATGCAAAATGAGGCGCAGCTGGATGTGGGCCGGGTGAGGCATGCGCCCAGGGCGGCACTGCTTTCTTTATATGGAGGGGCGGCTTTCGGCCAAATGCGGAACTTTTTACATTGGGGGTTCTGAAAAAAAAACATCGTTTTTACTTCTTATATTTACAATTGTATGGTATTCTCCGTATCAATAACTTCAATATACCGATATACAAATATATGTTGGGGTAATGGCAGTAACAAGTTCATTGACCCCTGGCTACGAGGATTACATCTTCCACTTTCACCGATGTTCTGTTACAAGAACCCTTTAGAGAAGCATCCTTAATGAATAATCAGCGGTAGATTTAAAAGAAAAGGGGGGGGGGTAAGGGTGGACATACAAAGCTTGCCGTGAATAAACCACTGCAGTGTGCTCTGAACATGTCGTGCGATCTTGCAATGTTAAAAAAATGATTTAGGGAGTCTTTCAGGATTAAAATTTTTTTTTGGGTAAACCTCAGGAGCAACCCCCCCCCCCCCCCCCCCCCCCCCCCCTAAAACCCCCCCCTTTTTTTTTATATGTCGTGGGCTTCTCTTCATTTAGTTGAACTGTCTACTTAGTTGAACTGTCTACTTAGTTGAACTGTCTACTTAGTTGAACTGTCTACTTAGTTGAACTGTCTACTTAGTTGAACTGTCTACTTAGTTGAAGTTATTTGTTGAACTGTGTACTTAGTTGAACTGTCCACTTAGTTGAAATCTGTACTTAGTCCAACTGTGTACTTAGTTGAACTGTGTACTTAGTTCAACTGTCCACTTAGTTGAAATGTCTACTTAGTTGAAATGTCTCCCAAGTCACGGTGAATTTTCCAACGGTTGTTGTGGCAAGTTATCTTGAGAACTTGACCCGGAAACAACAATGTTGAATGTCAACAAATGCAACTTCGGAAACTAAAATCTATATTTGCTTTCTAGATCGACATACTTTCTTCTCAAAAGGTTTTGTGTTTTTGTTGTTTTTTGTAATTCGAGCCGGGGGGGGGGGGGGCGTAAGTTAAATAGCACGTGGTGATTTAATATATAAGTTAAGTTTTGTATGAAAGTGGATTCATAATTTGCCTTACCGAACTGTACAGAACCGAACATCCGACTTGACTATCCTTGAAGTTATCCCCGTGCTTTTCAAAACACAAAAAATCCTAGTGAAAATCTTTAAATCTTTACGGAGTAGTGGACGTTAAAAGTTACACGGAAAAAAAAACAACAACAACAACACGAAATGACCACTATATTATATGGGCTCAGACAGGTATCTGTCACCGGAGATATCATCAAATCAACCAAAGCCGGTGCTTCTTACATAAATTAATAGATCGGCCCGAAAATTGGCCTCCACTCCAGTAAACAAGAAAAACGATTAAATTGTTTTAACACCATCCACAAGTTCAACACACCGTGCACAAGTTAAACACCATCCAGTTAAACACATGGTAACGCACTAGTCACTCGTGGAATGAATTCTGTGGAATGGGCCTGGCGAATTGTTGTCTGATCGAGTCATTCAGCGAAGGGCCTGATCGATCTCGTGCCGAGTACAACGGACCCAGACTGAGGGGCTGATAGTGAAAACTATAAATAAACACATCCACAACTCGTGGCGCGTACCGGAATACTGGGGCCTCATTCTTCGGAGCTCCATCTTTTATAGAACAGCCCTCGCCACTGCTTAGCGTAGCACCCACCCATTACGTTCACTTCCTTTTCGTCGTCTGCACCTCCCCACTCCGCCCTTACTCCGTAAAGCCCCTTCCACGGCAGCACCCCCCCCCACTTCCCCCACCCCCCAATACCGGTGCCTGCCTTCAGCTACTGAGCTGGAAAACGTAATATTTCACTTCCTTTTCGTCGTCTGCACCTCCCCACTCCGCCCTTACTCCGTAAAGCCACTTCCACGGCAGCACCCCCCCCCCACTTCCCCCACCCCCCAATACCGGTGCCTGCCTTCAGCTACTGAGCTGGAAAACGTAATATTACGCTACACCGTACTTTTTGTATGTTTGGTTTCTTGACCTCGCGGAGGGGGAAAAAAAAAGATTTCCATTGGTCGGAAAATATGAACGTTTTTTTCTACGGAAAACCGATTGAGCCAAAGATTGTCAAAAAATGTACCAGGCAGCATTTATTTATTCTGAAATTGTTAAACTTTATTGAAACAAAATCTCGTGTTAATCTAAAGTTAAAAATGACTTTCGCCCGAAACCAAAAGCTTAACAAGACTTTTGGCTGAAACCGAAGCCAAAACCAAAAGCTTAATGAGACTTTCGGCCGAAACCGAAGCCGAAATTGAAATATTTAGATATTTTGAAATTCGTTCACGCATACATTCTGCATGCATCGAAAATTATGGGGGAAAGTATCAATATTTACATTATTTTTATAAAAAATGAGATCAACGTGACTATTTATAGATAAACATCTAATGCAGGGGTCTTAAACTCGCGGCCCGCGGGCCCTATGCGGGTCGCAAGACGATATTTTGAGGCCGCTACATGACAGCAACGTTTAGTGTGAATGCGGCTGGTGCGTATCCCCCATTCTCATATCTATCACGTGACCCTCCGCAACGTTTTAAGTCGAATCTCACCGACTAGTCTAATTCTGACTTTAATATGTTTGTATATATATGCTTGTTGTTGATTTTAATGATAGGAAACTTTTTAAAATCGGACTGAATATGTTACATTGGGAAATAGCATCGGCGGACCGTCGAGCGTGAGCTCTTAATTGCCCTGCCCAACGCACCTCCACACGGCCCGGACGACGGGTTCCCCGATGCCGGACCATGTGAGGACACGCCAGGGATCTCCCCCGACCTGGACAGCCCCCACCCGCACCAGCTCGATCGGATTTGCAGATGGAGGCCCTGCCCGCCCAGGGATGTCCGGGCGACCGAAAACGCTGCGTTTAAAGTGTCCTCAGCCGACTCCCAGGGAGTCGGGATGGTACATTAATGTCCTAGTATCTTCCCCTTCCCATCCCAGGGGAAGCTTCAGACGCTCTTTAAGAGGGATTCTACAGTGTGTTTCCACCCCGCAACTACTTTGCGAAGTAGCTGGGATGAAACAGTTGCCTAGGAGCAGCTTTCTCTGGGCTGCGTATTTAGAATCATCGGCCAGAGGCTTCCTCTAGCCTCATATCCATTTGCGGAAACTTGTAATCATGATCCCTAACATATCTCTGCCTTTCCTTACAACTGTAAAACGTGACAATTGGCAGCCCTGTAGGTGCAGTTTTTATTCCGGCAGGTATCATCCATGCCCCTTGTCTGCCCACGCGGGACACGGAATGGTGGTCTTGTTCCCCAGGTAACGTCGAGGGGGTTCGGCGGCAGACGCCTCCTAATCGGCAAGCCACCAACCGGCTTGTCAACCGGAGCTCCGGGGAATAAAATCGGACTAAAAGATTTTATTTTATAACATTTTATGAAACAAACATGGCCAAAATTTGAAAAGTCAGTTGGTGGGTAATACACAACCATAAGTGTGTAAATCGTAGCAATCGGATACAGTATCAAAGAATCCCTATTAAAATTGCCGCTAATGTTTACGAAAATGTCAGCTTGGTCACTTTCAAAATAGGAATAGCCCAAAGGGCCTTTCTTATATTAAAAAATACAAAATTTATTCTCCTTACAATAGCTTCTTCCTTCGCGTCAATAATTCTTAAATACGGCCTGGTCCTGCCTACTGTTTGAAAACGTTTTAGCATTTAAAGCCTTCATGGAGAAGGATGGGGTGGTTGTTACTGTACTAAGTGATCCCAAAAGACTATTGGACTCGGATTTTCTTGTATAACACTTGGTGTAGCATGTCAGTGGTGCCTATGACAATGTCAGGGAATTCTGCACAAAACTTGTGTCATGGTTCTGAGAGAAACATCTGCCATTTCCCAACATACAAACGACTCATGGGCTCTGCCACTTTTCAGCTTTTTGCTGACCTTATCCTTTAATGTGGAAGATTCGGCCCCCCCCCCCCCACACCCTTTTTTTTTCTTTTTTTTTTTTTTTTTGGAGCTTCAAATGGAGCTGATTGATCTTCAGTGCAATTCTAAGTTCAGTGAGGTGAATGGAATAACAGACAAGCATGGAAAATTTATGAGAGCGTGTCCCTGAATCTTCACTGAGATTTCCAGGTTGTTCATGCGGATCATATGACTTTTGGGGAGTACCTATCTGTGTGAAAAGCTCCATAAACTTTAACAAGTCAAAATTCAGGACCAAAATTATTGAAGCGCATCATCAAGCTATACTGAGGGTCTCAGTTGCTTCCTCACTCAAGCCAAAGTTGCTCAGCTGTGTAAGAAAAAGCTCTGCCATGTCTCTGGCAACAATGAGTAGGAGGAAGAAAGTGAAACCTAGTTCTTGAGAACTTTAATGTTTTTATTTGTTTTGTTATTTACACAGGTTTAACAGATTGTAACAGTTGTAGTTTAATGAATTTGTAATCTCTTTTTTTGTGTGGAATGCTTGATGCGGACAATTCTCAATCAGACTCTACCTCCTGCAGCCCCCGTTTGATTTGAGTTTGAGACCCCTGATCTAATGAATACTTTGGCTTTTACCATTTTAATTTTAAATTAATTTGCATTTTTAAAAAAAAAATTTTTTAAGTAGTATGGTAGGAGAAAATTTGGAAATTTGGGAAATTTAAAAAGAAAGTTGGGGGGGGGGGGATTCATGCAAATAGACCCTTGAGTGCCCTTTGCTTTTATAATATAATTACAACCTAAAAAATATACCTACAATAATTATTGTGGCTCCAATGGAGCCATTGTCACCTAAATATAAGTTATTTAGGCCATACAGATATCAACCCAATGTTTCGCGGTTGTCATACTAATGCTTTGTGTTTTTATAAATTGCTAGCGAGATATCTCTTTATTAGTATTTAGCCAAATAACAACACACTTGTTTTTCCGTGCTGGTGACGTAATTATTTCGTTCGGCGACCGACCTCCCTACCCCTTGGTGGTGGAATTTTTTTTTTTAAACGGGTCTCCTAAAATTATTGTTAAAACGGGTCTCGACGGAGAGTCACAAAAGACAGCTAAAATGGTCGCCAATATCATACAATTAAACAGTTCGGCAGTAGGCCTGATACTTAATTTTAATATACGAATCGGTGATACATGCACACGCAGTTGCTTCGTCAGTAATACTGTTCAAATGGCAACTTTCGGCGCCGATACCGAAGCCGAAGCCGAAATTCGGTCAGTCTCTATTCTCCAGAATGTGACGGCTATCGATTCTCCCTTGTCCCGACATCAACTAAAACTTGGCTCACCTCCCGATGGCCTAGCTCTCCCTTGTCCCGACATCAGCTAAAGCTTGGCTCACCTCCCTATGGCGTAGCTCTCCCTTGTCCCGACATCAGCTAAAGCTTGGCTCACCTCCCTATGGCGTAGTTCTCCCTTGTCCCAACATCAGCTAAAGCTTGGATTACCTCCCTATGGCGTAGCTCTCCCTTGTCCCAACATCAGCTAAAGCTTGGCTCACCTCCCTATGGCGTAGCTCTCCCTTGTCCCAACATCAGCTAAAGCTTGGCTCACCTCCCTATGGCGTAGCTCTCCCTTGTCCCGACATCAGCTAAAGCTTGGCTCACCTCCCTATGGCGTAGCTCTCCCTTGTCCCGACATCAGCTAAAGCTTGGCTCATCTCCCTATGTCGTAGCTTTCACTTGTCCCAACATCAACTAAAACTTGGCTCATCTCCCTATGGCGTAGCTTTGTTTTCAAATACATAGGCGTCTCCATCGTAATGAAAATTAAAGCAGCTCTTCTGTTGTTGTTCTTTTAACGCCCGTAGTATAAGGCCAAACTGCTTTAAACATCACACTTGTACACAAAAAATCAGCCATGGGTGGTCTTAAGTTGATAGTGTTAAATTGACGATGATCAGACTTCCTTTACCCTGGATCGGATGCCTTAATCATGTCAAGTATTCAGTGAACTCTTTACCAACAGGATGCCGGGTTAAAGTACAAACTTTAAAAAAATTAAAAATCCCATTTTGATTCCAATGTGACAGACAGAATGCGACATCTAGCAGACTTGATTCAAACCAGTATCTGTAAACGATGGTTACTATCCCCTTTTGACCTGTAAACCTTAGATTAGTTTAATTCCATTTGCATTATGTCATCCCGATGCTTTTTTTTTTTTTGTGGGGCGTACCTGTAATCAAAACTGAGTATTGCGATCCATCCAAAAGGAAGGAGCTTTTAACCTGGAAATGATGGTATTAATAAGTCATATGACTGTATTATCTATGAAGATTTTGGGGTCATTTATTTTTATACTTTTTAGTGCATTTTTGGAAGAATGCATTTTTATTTAATTTAAAAAAAAATTGTTTCGTTTTATTTTGTACTTTTTGTGCGTAATAGGAGTTCCGGAAGTGGTGTGCACCATGTGACCAAAACATCGTGGGGGTGGCCATGAAATACAAACACGTGAGTGATCAGTGGTGACCTTTCTGTGGTAAAGTGTTTTTGTTGTCATCTTGATTGTTATCGGGAACGAGTTACCATGCATGGGGAAAACGCTGTAAGGAAAGTCCGATACCCCCTTTCCTTTCCCTGCCCGGCTCCTGGAATATCCGCAGAAGGTCACTCACGGTTCAGTGGAGGTCAATGTTGACCAACTGATCGTGAAGGGTGGTTTTGTCATCGGACATGGGTGGGTGGATAAAGATTCAGCTCATTTGGAGATCAGGAAGCTGGTCAAAATTAGGAGGCAAGATTACAATACAAACTAACAGGCGGACAGAGCACGGTAAGAAGAAGCGCACTAACAATCTCTTATATATGTTTTGCTTCTGACGTGTCCTGCTTCTTTTTTCGGGACCGCCTTACCCTCAACTCCACATGTTTTATAGTAATAGTGCTGAGCAAAAAAAAAAAGGCTGTCATGCGTGACGTGTGAACTCAGGTAAAAAAAAATGTTTAGCGGGAGGAGACTACCTGTAGGCAATTTGTGTAAATAAAAAAACCCGGACCCGGTGTAAAATAACCGCACTCGGTTAAGCCTTAGTATAAATTATTTACTCTTCGGCAGAGAATTTGTAAGACATGGCTTGTGACCTATTACACTTTGGTAAAACATGCATTCGGGAAGGGGGCCGAGTATTTCAAAAGCTATGGGAACCGCTGGTGCAGTGTTATAGTCTTGTATTGTCCAAAATAACCCACTGACCTACAGATTGGTGGCTAATCTGAGCAAAAACGACCATTGAGTCAACGCAAGTGGCGTCGAGATGCGAGGAATCAATGAAATACAACAAGTGACCAGACGGGTTTTCATAGTTTCCTGTAAGTTTATGAATGGAAAATCTTCGCCTGTATCAGTCCAACTTGCAGATCGTTGGTAGCATAAGTCGCGTGGCCCGCCTGGTGCTACATGCAACTTACAATTAGACACCTCAGCCGATGATAACCAGCTGGTAAGGATAAGTGGAAGGGTTGGGGGGGGGGGGTCTTTCTCATACAGCTATTAAGTAATGACAGCTATAAAATGGCGCAATACAACCAGAAAAAAACTTTTTTTCAAGTGAGCAATTAAAACCGATTAAGAAAAATCATCTCATAATGGGAGGGTGGGGGGGGGGGGGGTCTTTCTCATACAGCTATTAAGTAATGACAGCTATAAAATGGCGCAATACAACCAGCAAAAAACTTTTTTTCAAGTGAGCAATTAAAACCGATTAAGATAAATCATATCATAAATTGTCAGATATGAAATCTGCAGCAAATGTTGAAGTATAATGACGTGCACTCGAGTTCTCTGGCCGGCACTCAGTACCCTCCCTACCTACTGACACCCTTACCTAAGTAACTAAACACACCTTGTACCACCTGTTGAAGACCCGGTCGTTAAATCAGCGGTGTCCATTGGAATAAGCCAAGTGCCTCATTTTAAAGTCTGAAGAGTGTGGAGAGCGCACATGTAGAAATGAGGCCTGCATCAACAAGCTGGGGTGAGTGTAGAAATAAGGCCTGCATCAACAAGCTGGGGTGAGTGTAGAAATGAGGCCTTCATCTACAGCCTGGGATGGGTGTAGAAATGAGGCCTTCATCTACAACCTGGGATTAGTGTAGAAATGAGGCCTTCATCTACAACCTGGGATGGGTGTAGAAATGAGGCCTTCATCTACAACCTGGGATGGGTGTAGAAATGAGGCCTTCATCTACAACCTGGGATGGGTGTAGAAATGAGGCCTTCGTCTACAACCTGGGATGGGTGTAGAAATGAGGCCTGCATCTACAACCTCGGATGGGTGTAGAAATGAGGCTTTCATCTACAACCTGGGATGGTGTAGAAATGAGGCCTGTATCTACAACCTGGGATACGTGTAGAAATGAGGCTGCATCTACCACCAGGGATAAGTGTAGAAATGAGGCCTATATCTACAACCTGGGATACGTGTAGAAATGAGGCCTTCATCTACAACCTGGGATGGGTGTAGAAATGAGACCTGCATCTACAAACTGGGATGGGTGTAGAAATGAGACCTGCATCTACAACCTGGGATGGGTGTAGAAATGAGACCTGCATCTACAACCTGGATGGGTGTAGAAATGAGACCTGCATCTACAACCTGGGATTGGTGTAGAAATGAGGCCTTCATCTACAACCTGGGATGGGTGTAGAAATGAGACCTGCATCTACAACCTGGGATGGGTGTAGAAATGAGGCCTGCATCTACAACCTAGGATGGGTGTAGAAATGAGACCTGCATCTACAACCTGGATGGGTGTAGAATTGAGACCTGCATCTACAACCTGGGATGGGTGTAGAAATGAGACCTGCATCTACAACCTTGGATTGGTGTTGAAATGAGGCCTGCATCTACAACCTGGGATGGGTGTAGAAATGAGACCTGCATCTATCTGGATGGGTGTAGAATAGAGACCTGCATCTACAACCTGGGATGGGTGTAGAAATGAGACCTGCATCTACAACCTTGGATTGGTGTTGAAATGAGGCCTGCATCTACAACCTGGGATGGGTGTAGAAATGAGACCTGCATCTACACCCTGGGATGGTGTAGAAATGAGGCCTGCATCTACAACCTGGGATGGGTGTAGAAATGAGACCTGCATCTACAACCTGGGATGGGTGTAGAAATGAGACCTGCATCTACAACCTGGGATGGTTTAGAAATGAGACCTGCATCTACACCCTGGGATGGTGTAGAAATGAGACCTGCATCTACACCCTGGGATGGGTGTAGAAATGAGACCTGCATCTACACCCTGGGATGGTGTAGAAATGAGACCTGCATCTACACCCTGGGATGGTGTAGAAATGAGACCTGCATCTACACCCTGGGATGGGTGTAGAAATGAGACCTGCATCTACACCCTGGGATGGGTGTAGAAATGAGACCTGCATCTACACCCTGGGATGGTGTAGAAATGAGACCTGCATCTACAACCTGGGATGGGTGTAGAAATGAGACCTGCATCTACAACCTGGGATGGGTGTAGAAATGAGACCTGCATCTACACCCTGGGATGGGTGTAGAAATGAGGCCTGCATCTACAACCTGGGATGGGTGTAGAAATGAGACCTGCATCTACAACCTGGGATGGGTGTAGAAATGAGGCCTGCATCTACACCCTGGGATGGGTGTAGAAATGAGACCTGCATCTACAACCTGGGATGGGTGTAGAAATGAGACCTGCATCTACAACCTGGGATGGGTGTAGAAATGAGGCCTGCATCTACAACCTGGGATGGGTGTAGAAAGTAGGCCTGTATAAAAAATCTGGCGTGATGCTTTGTTTAGTTACTAATAAAATAGAAAATGTTTTTTAATGTTTTTTTTCATGAAATTATTAATATTATTTTTTACAAACGTTAGTTTAAAGGTTGAAGGTGTGATAACTTAAAATGCATGATCTAATTATTATTTTACATTTAAAAAACATAAATCGGTGGTTTTTATTTTTAGAAAAGGGGGGGCGGGGGAAGAGGGAAAGAGAGAGAGGAAAAAGAGAGAGGGAAAGAGAGAGAGGGAAAGAGAGAGGGAGGGAGGGAAAGAGAGAAAGAGAGAGGGGGAGAGAGAGGGAGAAAGAAAGAGAGAGAGAGAGAGAGAGAGAGAGAGAGAGAGAGAGAGAGAGATAATTAATTTTTCAGAGTGTGCATTAGAAAGAGGGAAAATAGACTTGGCGGGAAAGAGATAATTGCTTCTACCTGATGCCGCTTGTTAAATATAAGACTGTAGGTCATATGTTGATGTTTTGGAAGGGAACATTTTTTAGAAAAGGGGGGGCGGGGGAAGAGGGAAAGAGAGAGAGGAAAAAGAGAGAGGGAAAGAGAGAGAGGGAAAGAGAGAGGGAGGGAGGGAAAGAGAGAAAGAGAGAGGGGGGGAGAGAGGGAGAAAGAAAGAGAGAGAGAGAGAGAGAGAGAGAGAGAGAGAGAGAGAGAGAGAGATAATTAATTTTTCAGAGTTTGCATTAGAAATAGGGAAAATAGACTTGGCGGGAAAGAGATAATTGCTTCTACCTGATGCCGCTTGTTAAATATAAGACTTTAGGTCAAATGTTGATGTTTTGGAAGGGAACATGTCAAGGTCTAATGTTGATGTTTTTGGAAGGGAACATAGATAGGTTGACCTTAGTAACATTTTCATGCTACTGATGTCTTAATAACATACTACTGCTACTGATGTCTTAATAACATACTACTGCTACTGATGTCTTAATAATATACTACTACTACTGATATCTTATCCACATACTAATGCTACTGATGTCTTAATAACATACTACTGCTACTGAGTCTAAATAATATACTACTACTACTACTACTACTACTACTACTACTACTACTACTACTACTACTACTGATATCTTATTAACATACTACTGCTACCGATCCCTTAATTACATACTACTGCTACCGATGTCTTAATTACATACTACTGCTACCGATGCCTTAATAACATACTACTGCTACTGTCATTTATAACATACTACTGCTACTGTCTTAATAACATACTATTGCTACTGTCTTAATAAGATACTACTGTTACTGTCTTAAAAACATACTACTGCTACTGATGTCTTATTAACATACTACTGCTACTGATGTCTTAAAACATACTACTGCTACTGTCTTAATAAGATACTACTGTTACTGATGTCTTAATAAAATACTCTCGCTACTGTCTTAATAACATACTACTGCTACTGATGTCTTAATAACATACTCTTGCTACTGTCTTAATAACATACTACTGCTACTGATGTCTTAATAACATACTACTGCTACTGATGTCGCTAGGCCAATTATTTGGTGTCTTATTTAGTAAGAAAAAAACAGAGCCTTTTTGACGTCATTCTTCGCCAATACCTGGTTGGGTGCCTAAACACACAGTGATGGCGCGTGCACAACTCATTAGTGACGTCATTGCTGCAGCCAATCAAATTAAAACCCACATTATCAGTGATGGAGTTTTCCCGAAATATCTCTTGAGAATGGTGAAGATGGTAAATGTATTCTGCTTCATGATGAAGTTCAACCTGAACGTAGTCATCCTCCTCATACTACACTTTTGACTGAAGTTTAACCTGAACGTAGAGCTCCTTCTCATACTACATTTCATTCTGACGTTGAACCTGAATGTAGTCCCCCTCTTCGTGCTACATTTAATGCTGAAGTACGTCGGCTGTCAAAAGGCAAGCTGATCTTTTTATTTTATATGATGAGTTTATTGAGCCATGGGGGCTAAAGATGAGTTTATTGAGCCATGGAGGCTAAGGATGAGTTTAGTGAGCCATGGGGGTTAAGGGTGAGTTTATTGAGCCATTGGGGAGACTAAAGATGAGTTTATCGAGCACTGATGAAGACTAATGGTGAGTTTATCGAGCAATAAACAATAATAATCACTACTGCTTTCAATAACTTTTAAATTACGCCCTTGATGTGACTCCCTTGATGTGACTCCATTAATGTTACTCCCTTTATGTGACTCCCTTGAAGTGACTCCCTTGATGTCACTCCCTTGATGTCACTCCCTTGATGTGACTCCCTTGATGTGACTCCCTAGATGTGACTCCCTTGATGTGACTCCCTTGATGTGACTCCCTTGATGTCACTCCCTTGATGTCACTCCATTGATGTGACTCCCTTGATGTGACTCCCTTGATGTCACTCCCTTGATGTCACTCCATTGATGTCATTCCCTTGATGTTACTCCCTTGATGTCACTCCCTTAATGTCACTCCCTTGATGTCATTCCTTTGATGGCACTCCCTTGATGTCACTCCCTTGATGTCATTCCCTTGATGTCACTTCATTGATGTGACTCCCTTTATCTCACTCCCTTTATGTGACTCTTTTGATTTCACTCCCTTGATGTCACTCCTTTGATGTCACTCCATTGATGTCACTCCCTTGATGTCACTCCTTTGATGTCACTCCCTTGATGTCACTCCCTTGATGTCACTCCCTTGATGTCACTCCCTTGATGTCACTCCCTTGATGTCACTCCATTGATGTCACTCCATTGATGTCACTCCATTGATGTCACTCCCTTGATGTCACTCCCTTGATGTCACGCCATTGATGTCACTCCCTTGATGTCACGCCATTGATGTCACTCCCTTGATGTCACGCCATTGATGTCACTCCATTGATGTCACTCCCTTGATGTCACGCCATTGATGTCACTCCCTTGATGTCACTCCCTTGATGTCACGCCATTGATGTCACTCCCTTGATGTCACACCATTGATGTCACTCCCTTGATGTCACGCCATTGATGTCACTCCCTTGATGTCACGCCATTGATGTCACTCCCTTGATGTCACGCCATTGATGTCACTCCCTTGATGTCACGCCATTGATGTCACTCCCTTGATGTCACGCCATTGATGTCACTCCCTTGATGTCACGCCATTGATGTCACTCCCTTGATGTCACGCCATTGATGTCACTCCCTTGATGTCACGCCATTGATGTCACTCCCTTGATGTCACGCCATTGATGTCACTCCCTTGATGTCACGCCATTGATGTCACTCCCTTGATGTCACGCCATTGATGTCACTCCCTTGATGTCACGCCATTGATGTCACTCCCTTGATGTCACGCCATTGATGTCACTCCCTTGATGTCACGCCATTGATGTCACTCCCTTGATGTCACTCCCTTGATGTCACGCCATTGATGTCACTCCCTTGATGTCACTCCCTTGATGTCACTCCCTTGATGTCACTCCCTTGATGTCACGCCATTGATGTCACTCCCTTGATGTCACTCCCTTGATGTCACGCCATTGATGTCACTCCCTTGATGTCACTCCCTTGATGTCACGCCATTGATGTCACTCCCTTGATGTCACTCCCTTGATGTCACTCCCTTTATTTGGCGTCTTCAATCTCCAACTGAAAAAAATCAACTTTGGAATGTCAATTTTCCAAATTGTAGACGTGTAGCCTGAGCAGGTGTCCAAGTAAGAACAAATTGACCAACTCCTCACGGATCGCTACATCATGATAGACTCTATAGCAGCGGTTCTCAGCATGTGGGTCACGACCCTTTTGGGGGTCGAACCACCCTTTCCCCTAAGACCATCGGGAAACACATATACTCTACAGTTATGAAGAAGCAACCAAAATAATCGTGTGGTTGGGGGTCGCCGCAACTTGAGGAACTGTATTAAGGGGTCACGGCATTAGGAAGGTTAAGAACCACTGCTCTATGACTTTCAATACCCTGCTAAAAGGCATGCGAATAATCTGATAATCCACACGGTACTTTCCGTCATACGGACTATGTTAACGCGATGTTCCTACCGAGGTATTGGTCGTCCCCCCCCCCCGGGAGTATTAAGTTAGGCACGGTTACATGTCAAACAGAGGGACGAGCCCTCCGCATGTTAAGTATATTCTGGTCGTGTCAACTGTAGGCCAGGTTCACATTGGTTATGACATCAGGAGTTTAGGTAAATGTCAGGCTATCAAACCTTCAGACTCAACGTACAGATGATTAGAAATGACGGATGGAGCCAAGGCGGAGCGTTACCACCTAAATATGCGAGCAGTTTGCGCTCTTTCTTGGGGGCTGGGGCTGGCTAATAAATGGGGGCTAGACAGAGGGGGGCAACTGACCTGGGGTAAAATGTGACTTGCGGGGGGGGGGGGACTGGAACCTGGTGTAACATGTGACTTGGGGGAAATGTGACTTGGGGTAAACCGGAACCCTGGCTGGCTAATAAATGGGGGCTAGACAGAGGGGGGCAACTGACCTGGGGTAAAATGTGACTTGCGGGGGGGGGGGACTGGAACCTGGTGTAACATGTGACTTGGGGTAAATGTGACTTGGGGTAAACCGGGACCCCGTGTACCCGTGAACTGTGGTAAGTGTGACATGGGATAAACTGGGACCTGGTATAACATGTGACTTGGGGTAAATGTGACTTGGGGTAAACTGGGACCTGGTATAACATGTGACTTGGATAAAATGTGACCGGGGTTAAACTGTCACCTGTGGTAAATTGTGGCCTGGGGTAAACTAATTGGGGTAAATTGTAACCTGGGGTAAACTAATTGGGGTAAATTGTGACCTGGGGTAAACAACATTACCTGACAAAGACTGACCAAACGGGACCCTTACCGATGAGCCATTAACTACATGTGGGGACACTGAGGATGGAGAAGGTCCAGAAGAAACTGGACATTGGAGAACTAACTGTCCGGGAGGAAATCTCCAGGGGCCAAATTGTCAGTGCGCAACCAAAAATAGGGGAAAGGACCAGGGGATAAAGACCAATGGTAAAATGACAAGGATGGACCCGACCAGGAAAATTCCATCTTTGAAGTCAAGGGTGGGAGGGGCGGGGCTTGGTATGACACCATGAGTTTACCGCATCAGGTGACACTAACCCTAGCTACGCCACTGGAACAATCTACATCATAATAAACAAACGGGCACAAAAATTGAAAAAGTGCTGTGCCAGATTTAGACCAAAACTTGAAAGAATGGATTTCAAAACCCGATCCTTCTTGAACCCTATCCCCCACTTTATCCACTTCCGCTCTCCTCAACATATAATATTGTGTGCAGGTGTGAAGGATTTAAGATGTCATTTTCATTAACCCCTCCTCCTCCTCCCCTCCCCCAGGCACTCAAAACGTTTCAGTTAACCCTTGACGAACTAAGACCAAAGCCAACCAGTTGTCTCTTGAAGATGAAATCCAGGACACGTTGACTTATGCATACAGGGCTGGGGGTTAGGGGGTCAAGGAGTCAGAGACCGGGGGTCGAAAGTTTGGGGCAAGAGATTGAGAGTCAGAGGTCGGGAGTCAAATGTTGGGAGTCAGTAACTAGGATCCGAGGCGTCACTAGGGTGGGTGTAAAGTGGTACGGTAAGCCTCTGAACCCCCATTCCACAGCTGCATCGAGTCCCATGTAAGTTCAAAACCAGATCATGCAGAAAAGCTTATAGTGCCTAAGAGTGTAGTATAGTGCTTTATAGTGCTTTATAGTGCCTTAAAATATTTTTTTTTAACAATGACGTCCTGAAGCACATGATGCGTAAGAAGAAAACAGAGCATTTTAGGTAACATCGGTTTAAACTTTAGACAAATTGACTTTTTAACCAAATTTTAAACATTAAACTTTACAGTTAAAACGTTACTTTCTTGGTTCTGAAAGATGCAAACCTGTCAATCACTTCACAAGAATCAACTTTCTTCACCTTATCACTTGTCAATTGAGAAAAAAAAAATCGCAGGTCCAGAAACACTCAACTGTTCCAGAGTAGATGTCAAATAGATATATTTATCATTTTCAGTTATGTGTTTTTTTAAGTGAATTCCCCTTAAGCTCTGCCAATTATCTGATTAAAAACGCACCAGACTCTGTGATTTCACCCCGACCTCATGTGAGGCTGGCACCCCGACCTCATGTGGTGTCACCCCGATCTCATGTGAGGCTGGCACCCAGTACGGTTGACGCCCCCTCCAGACTCAGAGGCCGAGAGTCAAAGATTAGGAGTTACAGATAACAGATTGCTAGTCAAAAGCCAAAAATCGAAACCCTGGCGACAGAGGCTTTAGTAACTAATAGGTTATAAGCCAGGAATCAAAAGCCGGGAGTCAGAGAGTAGATGCTTAGGGGAAATGTATGTGAAGTCGTTTGTTTATAAACCAAAGACTTGCAGTTAAAATAAATTGAAAAATTGTGTTTCTGGATTGAATATTTAAATTTTAAAATAGAAACCTCCAATAAGGATCGTCATTCGTATGTGTTAATCTCACCGAAGCTCTTGACATGACGTCATTTTTATGTGTTAATCTCACTGAAGCTCTTGACATGACGTCATTTTTATGTGTTAATCTCACTGAAGCTCTTGACATGACGTCATTTTTATATGTTAATCTCACCGAAGCTCTTGACACGAAGTCATTTTTATGTGTTAATCTCACCGAAGCTCTTGACATGACGTCATTTTTATGTGTTAATCTCACTGAAGCTCTTGACATGACGTCATTTTTATGTGTTAATCTCACTGAAGCTCTTGACATGACGTCATTTTTGTGTTTAAATCTCACTGGAAACATGATATAAAGTCATTTCCTCAACCCAAAGTAGAAGTCTTGGATCTGGGAAATGGTGTATCATCATTGTTATAGTCCTATTGTCTCTAAGTCTTAATGTACCCCAACATTTCCCAATGAGTATAGTGAAAGGGAAGTGTGTTTGTGGGAATGAGGAGGGGGGGGGGGTAGTAAAGAGAGTCAGGAATAAAGTTTTAACAAACCCATTCACATGAACTACACCGACATACCTCAGACAGAGTCTGATATCTATGCATGTAAATAAATGTTCAAACATTAATATATCTAATGTAGACGCATGTATATTTAACACCAAGGTTTCTAGTATATAGACAGATGGATATTTAAACACTAGTGTCTCTAGTACATAGACACATGCATATTCTAACACCAATGTTTTTAATTAAATATAGACATGTATATATTTGAAAACGAATGTCTCTAGTATAGACACTTGTCTATTTAAAAACCAATGTCCCTGTGGTGTAGACAGCTCCTGCTATTATTGATTTGAATACAAGGAAACGAATGAAAGCAAAAAACCTAAGGTAAGAAACAAATAAACGGAAGCCGTGACTTCACCCCCCCCCCCTTTTTTTTTTTTGTGGGCGCAAACACAATCTAAATTCTCAGCTGTTGAGATGGAAGCAGCAAAACAAGACACACGGACTTTCTATTGTGACGACCAGGTGCCTGCATCTACCCGGTACAGTTCGGGAGCGATCAATATGTTTGAACGTCTATATCCAGCTAAAAATAAGTTTGAATCCGATCACAAATCCATTCCATCCATGGTGTCTTGGATTACCGGAAATTCGATCGAAAGGAATTTCGTCGACGGTAAATTGTTGGACGGAAATTTGATCGAACGCAAAATTGGTCGAATCTTTCTTTCAGTTCACACGTTAAAATTTTGCTTCAAATTTCTTTTTGAATGCATTACACTATATAGTAAAACCAAAAAAAAAAAAAAAAAATTTTTTTAATAATTATTTTTATTAATATTTTTTTTTTTTTTTTTTTTTTTTTTTTTTTAATCTTTCTTTCAGTTCACACGTTAAAATTTTGCTTCAAATTTCTTTTTGAATGCATTACACTATATAGTAAAACCAAAAAAAAAAAAAAAAAATGCGTTCAAAAATAAATTTGAAGCAAAATCTTTTTCCGAGATTTTGGTTTTCAGTCTTTTGTTACATATTGTCCATCCCTTTGCTATATATATTTTTCATTCCTTTGTTCCATATTGTTCATTTTTTTCTTCCATATTGTTTTTTCCTTTCTTACATAATGTTAATTCCTTTGTTACATATTGTTCTTTCCTTTGTTACATATTGTTTATTCCTTTGTTACATATTGTTCTTTCCTTTTTTACATATTGTTCATTCCTTTGTTACATATTGTTTATTCCTTTGTTACAGATTGTTTATTCCTTTGTTACATATTGTTCATTCTACGAGCAAAATCCTAAAACAGATTAAATTTTCAAATCCATATTATAGCGGTACGTAACAATTTACAATTGTAAATAACTGTACATAAATCATTGCACAATAATGCACCACATGTTCATGCACCATAATGCACTATAGGGTAACGCACCATAGGTTAATGCACCATAGGTTAATGCACAAGGTTAATGCACCCTAGATTAACGCACAATAGGTTACTGCACCATAAGTTAATGCACAAGCTCAATGCACATCGTTAATGCACAATAGATTAACGTAACTATTCCTTTAAAAAAAAAAGATTATCCGAACTACCCCTGGTCTTGATGAGTTCATATAATCGACTTTCTTCTGAATGTGCTTCCCATCTTTTTCTGTACTCCACACCCCTACGAATAATTTGATTTTTCTGGCACCCTTACGAAAAGTTTTTCTTAAGTCTCATAAACCCTTAAAAAAAAAAATTAACAATGCAATTCAACATTAGAAAATAATGGCCTTCTATCTTTCAATTTGAATTGCAAGGAGAACGTTAAGAAAGAAATGATGAAAAATCTTGAAGCATTTATGTCATAAATTACCACTATGAATTACCACCTCGCACCCGTGGGGCGTGGGGTTTTCAAGACCACTTCTGGATATTAATACACATAACCTGCACGAACAAAGACGTTTCTGGCGCCCTTAGTATTTGGCGCCTGGGAGCATACGCCCTACTTTTTGCACCGCCCTGAATATCAAGGTTGATTGTTTGAAAGTTGGTGTACGGGGCTTGGTAATATATCCTTGTTACGTTGAACAAGCCGGTGCGTACACCACAAAGTGTACTTAGAAATGTGTCCGTCATTTGTTCACTATTTGTTCAGATGTAATCCTAGAAATTCCTCAACCGTGTTCAAGTGCCTGTTCGTGTTCAGCTTGGTCAAACACCTCGCCATCACGCACACTGTGAGAGCTCTTAAGTCTGGTACATTCCGGAACTGATCCCTGGGCTATAGGATCATTCACCGGTGACCAATCTATTTGTTGTTGGTAAAGCTATACCAGGGTAATGTTGTACATTCAATGGCTGTAGAAGGAAAAAAGGGGTGTGGGGGGTGGAACATTGTCGTTGACCGCACATACACAAATAAAAATTATAGTTTGGTCAGTTAGTTGTTTTTTTTTTAATACATTTTTAAATTTAGTAAACGATAAATTCAAACAGCTAGAAATGTCTTATGTTACAAAACTTTACACCAATTCCACAAAAAAAAAACAAAAAAACAACAAAACAAGACATGTGAAAAGAAAAAAAAAGTTTCACAAATTAAACTGAAAATAGTTCGTTTTTTTTTTTTTAAACGACAAGTTATTTCAACAACAAGACCAAACCAACAGACTTCTACCTTTCATTGATGATAATTTTTTTTTATAAATGTCTATATAAAATGAAGTATAGTAATCGGATCATGCTAAATTTAACTGTACTTTCTTTAACTTACAAGTTATCAATAAATATGAATATGTAAAAAAAATTCTACATTTTGTCATAATCATTGTTCTATCCATACACCAAGGAGTGTGGCGCCCTAAATATTAATAGACATAAATTTCATTTTAAAAATGACGATTTTGGCGCCCGCTAAAGATGGTGCCCGTGCCCTAACTTTAACAAGGCCCTGTAACCTGCCACTCTTTTGCTGTACGACGCTAAGCTGCTTTATGCTTAGAATTGCCGGGCTGAAAATATCAAATTAAGTTTTGAATTTGGTGTCCAAGTAGCCCAGTGTGAGATCTACATCTGTGGCGTCACGTATCCCTACAATCCAGAAGTACCGTGAGTGGCGACCCCCCTGAGTCAACAGGCACCCACGGGGTCCGACCAGCGCAAACTCTATTTGTCTACCTGTTCCACTAGCCACGTGACTTGGGTCGCTGCTGCCGCCTGCCGTTGTCAGTCTCCGCTTCAATCGTCTGCAAGTGACGCGACGACTGACGTCAGGTGTACGGAGCACTGGATGAACTCGGAGACCCACTTGGTTCAAGGTCGAGCAATGTTTTCTCATCTTGTCGAGAATGAACATTGTGTACGAACTTGGGTCTGAACAAAAAGCGACGTCTCCCTCTCACAAGTTGTTCAAACATCTTTAGAAAGGACCCCTTCTCACCAATTGTTCAAACATCTTTAGATAGAGACCCCCTCTCACCAATTGTTGAAACATCTTTAGATAGGGACTCCCTCTCACCAATTGTTCAAACATGTTTAGATAAGGACCCCCTCTCACCAATTGTTCAAACATGTTTAGATAAGGACCCAGTCTCACCAATTGTTCAAACATGTTTAGATAGGACCCCCTCTCACCAATTGTTCAAATATTTTTAGATAGGGACTCCCTCTCACCAATTGTTCAAACATGTTTAGATAAGGACCCCCTCTCACCAATTGTTCAAACATGTTTAGATAAGGACCCCCTCTCACCAATTGTTCAAACATGTTTTGGTAACGACCCCCTCTCATCAATTGTTCAAACATGTTTAGATAAGGACCCCCTCTCACCAATTGTTCAAAATTTTTAGATAGTGACCCCTTCTCACCAATTGTTCAAACATTTTTAGATAGAGACCCCTTCTCACCAATTGTTTTCAAACATTTTTAGATAGGGTCCCCTTCTCACCAATTGTTCAAACATCTTTAGATAGGGACCCCTTCTCACCAATTGTTCAAAAATTTTTAGATAGGGACCCCTTCTCACCAATTGTTCAAACATGTTTAGATAGGACCCCCTCTCACCAATTGTTCAGACATGTTTAGATAAGGACCCCCTATCACCAATTGTTCAAACATTTTTAGATAGGGACCCCTTCTCCCCAATTGTTCAAACATCTTTAGATAGAGACCCCCTCTCACCAATTGTTGAAACATCTTTAGATAGGGACCCCCTCTCATCAATTGTTCAAACATGTTTAGATAAGGACCCCCTCTCACCAATTGTTCAAACATGTTTAGATAAGGACCCAGTCTCACCAATTGTTCAAACATGTTTAGATAGGACCCCCTCTCACCAATTGTTCAAACATGTTTAGATAAGGACCCCCTATCACCAATTGTTCAAACATTTTTAGATAGGGACCCCTTCTCACCAATTGTTCAAACATTTTTAGATAGGGACTCCCTCTCACCAATTGTTCAAACATGTTTAGATAAGGACCCCCTCTCACCAATTGTTCAAACATGTTTAGATAAGGACCCCCTCTCACCAATTGCTCAAACATTTTTAGATAGGGACCCCTTCTCACCAATTGTTCAAACATGTTTAGATAGGGACCCCTTCTCACCAATTGTTCAAACATTTTTAGATAGGGACCCCTTCTCACCAATTGTTCAAACATTTTTAGATAGGGACCCCTTCTCACCAATTGTTCAAACATTTTTAGATAGGGACCCCTTCTCACCAATTGTTCAAACATTTTTAGATAGTGACCCCCCTCTCACCAATTGTTCAAAAAAATTTTAGATAGTGCCCCCCCCTCTCACCAATTGTTCAAACATTTTTAGGTAATGACCCCTTCTCATCAATTGTTGAAACATTTTCAAGTAGCGACTTTCTCTTAAGTCACCTCTCTCAGAATTTTTTTTTTTTCTTTTCTAAGTTTCTTGTTTTGCGGACCACTATAGGACAAAGTGGTACGGTTTGTGGGCAAACTGCACGAAGGACAGAGGTGTTCATGCCAAGCCCAGGCCCAACATATCCGATCCCTGATGAAATTTTAATACATATATATATATATATATATATATAT